>DWPA01006870.1:0-10707 GCA_018251375.1 Calpodes ethlius
GCAAGGGGGACGGGACAGTGGCTGACGAGGACGCCAGTGGAAATAAAATGGAATATCTCGTGGGACGCACTCTCTCCATATTCCACCTGAGGCCCAAGCGAGAATTGGACAGGTGAGCAGACTTATTGATATTAAATTAACTTACATACATACATACATACATATATATATATTGATGTACAGTAGGTTTGATATTTTTTAAAGTATCTCTATTTCACCAATTAAACTAGTCTTATAACAATCTTTTTCTCTTCTCTTAATTCTTTGTTTTTCAACTGTGTTTTAATAACAGATCAGCAGAACCGAAGCTCCAAATCCAGGACTACATTCAAGAAACGATGGACGTGGATGGCTTCGCTGCTAGTTTGGAGCAGTTCAGGAAGCTGGTGGACCGCATGCGCTACGCGAAAAACGGCTCTCAAAAGGAGTACCCAAAGGTGGTTTTCCTCGGCACCGGCTCCTGCATACCGAGCAAGACTAGGAACACTAGCGGGATTGTTTTGCAAGTAGAGTTAGTATACTGCTATTACATAAACAAAATAATTTTAATACGAATGTACCATACGGGACAATAATATTCTAAAAAGAAAAAACATAAAAAGAGACAGAACAAGAAAAAAAAAAGAAGTATACTCATACATATTGTATAAAACCATTAATTAAATTTTATATCAGAGTGAGAGGGTTATATTACCGTAGAGATATGTAACTCATCATAAATAATATTATATTTAATTAATAATTATATTTTATTATGTCCCTGCTACACCTGCTTTAAGTTTAGTGTCAACGGTTACGCCTGAATATGTCTTAATCACACAATCTATCTATCTATCAGCTTTGGAAGGTGCACTGCTAGTCATAGGTTTCCCCTAATTTGCGCCAATCAGACCGGTCCTGAGCCTTCTGAATCCTAGGAATACACTAATGGAGTACTATACAAATTTTACTTCCCGTTAATTTGTATTAGCGCGTTAAATTGTTGTCTACATCTACGTAGTGCCTTTATTAATGCGCTAATTAACGTGTTAGGACGCAGTTGTGGCGTAACGGATTGTAAGTTAATGTTTGATACATGTAGAGTGTGGAAGCATTAAGAAAAGACTTTAATAATTCATTTATGGGGTAAAATAGGGAGTAAAAGTTTATATGAGTATAAAAATATTTCCACAAAATATTTCCATTAAGCACCTATACATTTTGCTCCCCAGTGAGAATCGTTCGATGCTCTTGGACTGCGGCGAAGGCACCTTCGGTCAGCTGGTGCGCTTCTTCGGCCCTAAACGTGTGAACGCGTTCCTGCGCACGTTGAAGGCGATATACATCTCACATTTGCACGCTGACCACCATATTGGTATGTTTAACTCATATTGTAGATTGGTATACAGGACATGTCAGTTGTTTATCAATTACAATAAGCTTAGATCTTTCTATAGTTTCACGACTAGTTAACTTAGGTAATAGTTCGAAATTTTTGCAATTTACTTTAAGAATATATATTATTGAATTTATTAAAAGAGTCCTGTATTATTATCATTATATTGATCAGTTCCTGATCACTGAACACTTATTGTAGCATTTATTCAAAAAATAATTTTAAATTGTTGGGTTCTTTATAAAGTTCTTGTCGAAATTTTAGGACAATTATAACGCAGGTCATTAAAATATAGACGAAATTAACGGATCGTAACCAAACGTTTTTTTCAAATATGGCTGAAGCTATCTCTTTTGTAATATGTAGTGTACACATGTCATTTGTTTTCGATAATTGTGATATGTTCAATCAGGTCTCACACGCTACACAACCGGACTACCTATTATAATTTCCGTTATCCGTAATTTAATTCCCCCTGATAAATTACAAGTTGTCCATAGTTTTAATCTTTATGTATGTTACATTTGCTGCAGGTCTGATCGGAGTGCTGCTGGCGAGGCGGCAGGCGCTGGAGGAGGTGACGTCGGAGGTGACGCCGGAGCCGGTGCACCTGCTGGCGCCCGGACAGATCGTCAGCTGGCTGTGCACGTACGACATGCAGTTCGAGAGGATACGGGATGAGTTTACGCTGATGCCCGCGCAGAACTTGGTGAGACATTTGTGACGTGAAGGAAGGGGCAGGACTGACGACCTGAAGGCTCAGGACCGGTCTGAGTGGCGTTAATTAGGGGAGGCCTATGTCCAGCAGTGGACCTCTAAAGGCTAATAGATAGACAGATATGAAGAGGAAGGGAATGGAGGAGAGTTTGTTCTGTATTTGTTTGTTGTAGTATTCTACACATAATTGGGATTCTAGATGCTCATATTAACAAATAATAAGTGTGCCCGAATGAATTGTTATTCAATTTTATCGCACGTTTTTCTTACTTTTTTCCTTGATTATGCCTCACAACTAAACCTTTTTTGCCTCTCAATCTTTATTTTCAATTGTATTAAATTCCCGTCCAGTGAGTGTAAAAGTATCGTATTCAGTTGTATGTGATTGTCACGCGGTGAGTTTATTTTATACTAGCCGCCTGCTTTGGTTTCGTACGGATGCATACATACTCATATCCCGTGTTAGAATTCCGTATGTGGTAGCATGGACAAAATGATTTGAGAACAAAAATTAATCTGTCACATAGATGTCTGTCCCAGTGGTGAATCGAATCCGGAACCTCTTGCTTCGGAGGTAGGGTCAGTACAAACTAGGCTATGGGGTCGTGAAAACCTTTTATAACATTATTGCAAAGATAATATTCATATTTTATTGGTATCAGTTGTTGCCGATGGAAGGCGAGCCGCCGTCCATCAGGGAGGCGCCGCCGGCGCTGCTGGCCAGCATGGGCGTGCAGGACATCCGCACGTGCCAGGTGGCGCACTGCCCCAACGCGTTCGGCGTGGCGGTCACCGTGGACGGACACAAGATCACGTACTCCGGCGACACAATACCCTGCGACGAGCTCGTCAGACTCGGTGAGTTGGTCACCGAGTTTAAATGCAAACGACTTTCCAATTACATGAAAATACTTTGCGTTTAGATTATTTAGGCTGGATGAAACTAGTCTTGTTTGTTATCCTGTGAATACAATTCCGTATCTGGTCGTTGTATCTTTGTTTGAAAGTTGTCATGGTAACGCACGGTAATTTTTTAGTTGCGCTTTGTAAACATTGTCTGTATTTTTAGTCAGTTTTCATTATTATTCGTTCGTCGACTACTTAAGGGATGTATAATTTGATATTTGTTTCATTTTACCCCAAAATGCATATATTTCTTTGGTAATTGTTACCTGGGAACGCTCCCATCTATCAATTAATCTTTCACGTTGGTCCTATTATTAACAAAACTATGTTCATAGAGGGATGCCATGAAAAATTAAGCAAACGGCTCAAATATTATGAGTGGTAGTATAGTTCTAATTTTGATTGATACTTATCAGTTTTTATTTGAAAACTACATATTTCTTTGAAATTTGTTAATTATAATTTAGATTTTATTAAGTTTAATTTCCTTACACACACTTACACAGTAACAAAAAGAGTAAGCAGTTATTTTAGTGGTATAGAATATGTTTTACGGTGAACAGTTAATCAAAGATTCCGTTGCTAGGTGTTAACTCGACGCTGCTGATCCACGAGGCGACGATGGAGGACGAGCTGGCGGACGAGGCGCGCATCAAGATGCACTCGACCACGTCGCAGGCCATCGAGGTGGGGCGGCGCATGCGCGCGCGGTACACGCTGCTCACGCACTTCAGCCAGCGGTACGCGCGCCTGCCGCGGCTCAACGCGCACATCCTCCACGACAACACCAGCGTCGGCATCGCGTTTGATAACATGCAGGTCAGTCACGGAGACATCTTGCAATTTGACCAGCCTTTTTGTTAATAAGTAGCTACCGTCGTCCCTGGACGTGTACAACGTCTAAGGATCCGATGCTTTGCCGGTCGAAAAAGAAGATATAAAGAATGTAAGAAGCACAGAATTGTCTTTCGTACTCCCAATCGGAATACAAGTCGTTTATTTGGCGGATGACTATAGCAAGAGAGCGGTAGTTAGCTAGGCAGGGTCTCGTAAACAATAACACTACTACAAGTAATACATAGTAATAATATTAATGTTTTAATATTAACAATAGTTAGCACGCTAAAATGTTGCCACATGTTTTTAGCTAGTTAATTAACTCGTCCTACGCAGATATACCGTCGACATAAAATAGTTAACTATATTAAGCATGGGAATGTTTTAATTAGATAACGATGAGCGACCTGGAGCTCCTGCCGCACATGTACGCGCCGCTCCAGCTGATGTTCGCGGAGCACTGCGTCGAGCTGGAGATGAAGGCGGCGCAGCGCGCCGTGCGCCGCGCGCGCCCCTCCCCGCCCCGCTCCCCCCCGCGCACCCCGCCCGGTACAGCACGCAACTACAGCACGCACACACTGAACACTCGTAGCGATAGCGACACAGAACATTCTCTGTCCAATGGCAGCTAGCCGGGTCAGGGCGTGTCTAGCGCAGGCGTAGTAACTGAGAGCGACCGACATCGACCTCTTGAAACAAACATGAAAGTTTTACGAAGCTAATTGTTATAGAAAGTGTTAATTTCTTTATTTTCGAGTTTGCTTTTAGTTACTATGTCTGTTTACTTGATACAGTGTTTTTCATGTTAAAGTTCGTAGAGCGGTCAGGGTTGCGATCGGCATACATCCTATTAAATCATGCGATTCGACTCGACGTAACTTATCTTAGTAAAGTAATGATGGAAGCGCTTTTAAAGAGCTTATAAAACGATTTGAAATACATCATTTACAAGCGTAGTGTTTGTAAGAAATAACAAAAATTGTAATAACTGCTCTCCACTGACAACACTGTGATCAATTCTCCTTGAACATTTTACGAAAAAACGAAAAATTTAGTTAAATATGAAATAGTTTTAATTTATCAAACATTACTCACATGAACTGTATGAATCAGAAAATATAATTGATGGCATGTAATAGGGAGCTTGTTGATCATTTACATGCAGCGCCGGCCTTAAGAGGTGGCTGACAGGGCATTCATTGGGGCTTTGCGTAACAACTCAAGCAATTGTAATGTAAAATATTTAAAAAAAAAATTTTTTTTAGATCAAATTTTATTTATTTGTTTAACTTAAGCATCTCTCCTCAAACATGACAAATATGTAAAGCAAATAATCGGATCTACTTTAGCATCACATACCTATCACGAAAGACAAACGGCCTCGCAAAGACCTGCAGCCCAGAGCCTCGCAATGGGCAAGGCCGTCGCTCTTTACATGTAACAGTGGCAGTGTTGTAGTATAAAAATGGTGCATCTGTATATTGTAGCATAGCGTTTGAAAATCCATTTCTGTATGTATTATGTATATAACTTTTTGGTTGAAAGAAGTGGATATTTATATTAACTATAAAAGCATAGTTTCAATCCATTGTAAGTTGTTGGTTTAATATGGCTGTTGTAACGTTATAAATAAATTATATTTCATACATGTTGTTTTAGTTTGGTCACTTGTCTACAACGCTTTTAGTATGGGTTTTAATAACTATGTTGTTAGTAAATTATAGTAGATATTTGGTAGTGTTGACGTCGAAACGTAATGCAATACTGAGCGGTTATTGCTCTGTCAATATTTGATATTTTTTAATTGTTTATTCTATATCTAAATTGAATTCTGCCCTATTGTAATTATTCGATAATATGCAATTCTATGGTTTTCTTTCGTAAAATTTCATATGTTCACGAAGAAATACAGAGTGAATGGAATTGGAGTGGTTGGAATACTCGACCTTATGACTGATGCTGTATTTATATACCAAACAAAAGTCCTAGCTTCGGTTTCCGGTTGAAGCACACATTTTTGTAATAAATAAGTATTTGCTGGGCTCGGTTGTTTATTTTGTTTTTATCCCATCTGAAATACAAATTTTAGTACAAGATTTGCAGTCATGAACAAAATTGGATATTCAATTACTTTTTTTTATTAAATCAACTGACGAATACAATACATCGTTGGTTGTAACGTTACAGATAATAATTCAAAAACCCCTGTCAATTGTCAAAATAGCAACAGTGCGCCCGCGCCGCCGGCCCCCGGGTATAGAGACAGTAACGCTTCTAGTAAGTGTGGACTTCTTCTTTACAACATATCTCTTACTAGATGTTAGAACAGCAAGAAAAATATTTTCGGTTTCTTTCTATCATTGGTTGTCAGGCAACCTTGTTCCTCCACCTCTTTTGTCGTTAAACACTTTTTTAATTTGGCTTATGCGTCGTAATGGATCTTTCCACGAAAAATTTTCCACGGCTTTTCGCGGTAAAAGTAACCTATGACACTTTCGATCCTCTTCCACTATCTCCGCACAAAAAATCATACCATAACAGCGTTTGTCGAGCAGGGAAAGAACAAACTAATACACTTGCGCATTTATAATTCTATCTATATGTTGATAATATTAATATAATAGACCATCATGACTTACAGGGCTAAGACAAGAAATCAGGAAAAGCAGTCCCGTCCCCACCAAGCGGCGGCGCAAGCGCAACCGCAGTGCGTCTTGTTCCTCCACTAAATCCGCCAATACCGCCACTCCAAGTACATGCATTGAATGATATTTACTTGTAGTGTTGCATAGTTACGTTATATCAGCTCTATAAAAATCTTGAAAAAAGGCAAATCTACCCACCTTTTACCATTTTTTAAATATAAATTGCTGATAAACAAATGAATTATTTATCTGATGGTGATATCTAGATATGATATGATATCTGATATCAAGCTACCGATGATGATGGACGTTAGCATAACAAAATGCTTCACCGATTCATATGAAAGGAAAGAAGATAGAAAAAGAAAGAATGAAACCCAAATGGGTTGTTTTTGGTTTTTAATCATCATTAATAGTGCTTTTGGCTCACAAGTTTCATTTCTTCTATAATCTTCTTCATGTAAGCAAGGGTACAGAAAAATATAAAGATTTCCGAGAGATATGTTACTATCACTTTCAAGTACATAACAATATGTTTTTCTTTTAGTTGATATATTTTTTTTTATTCTGTAGAGTCACAAAATAGTGAAAACGCGTCCCCAGAAAGAGCTGCTGATGAAGGCATGGGTAAGTCGATATGGAAGTAAATTTTGTGTTCAGTATCTGTGTATAATTTCTGACAATATTTGTAATATATTTCCCTTAACAGCTCGCACCGCTAGCGAATCATCAAATTTGGATAAGGAAGAGAGATCTAAGGTGATATCCAAAGGTCATGTGATTGATAGTAAGTCATTTTTAATTATAATAGTAGTTAGTAGAAGTCTTAAATCAGGGCTAGATTTATAGACATACGGTTATTATTTACTTTCCTATCAGTTCGGCTCGAAGGACCATTTTTTTTCAGCCCGTTCAAGGACACTGAATTCAACTACAGCCGCGCCTTCTACTGACAAAGTATGTGAGAAAAAGATCAACAATACAAGTAGTGCATTCAGCAATGCTCCACCCAAAGGTAAATGTATCAAAGATGTCTGATATTATCTTTAATAAGTATTTATTCGAGAAAAATACTGACCTAAGCCCTGGTGTATGAATAAATTCTGTTAACGGTGTTTAAATGGTTATTACAGAAGCCAGGAGCGGTTACGGCAAGCCGCTGGTCACTCCCGTTCATAAACATCTGGTCATAAGAAAATGTTTACCAACTGGACCGTCTGCGAGTAATTATTTAAAGTTTACTAACCATACCACACTTTATGCCTGCCATATACACTGTATGTACACTATAATTTTATGCATCACAGTAATATGAGGGGTTTCCATGACATTTTTGTTGCAATTAACGGGCATAAGGCCCTGAAATAAGCTGGTAAACAGATTGGCAATACTGAGTAATAATTATTGAAGATATTCTGTGAAAGTACATGAAAATAGCTCGCAGACTCTGAAGATAAACATCACTCGATATCTATAAATTCGACAAGCTAGCTGATACCTTCAAAATGTATACTTATGTTACCTTATCCTAAATATTTATTTATTTAAAAAACAAATAAGGTTTGGTGGCTCTGGGGGAGAGAAGTATTGCTAATGACGGTTGTTGTTGTTTATTATTGTCCCTAGTAATACTCGAATCACATTATTTAATTATTAACTTTGTCGTAGATGCATGTAATGAGAAAATATTGTCCACTCCTACGACTGTCAGTCGCTGCAAGTCCCCTATAAAATCTTGGAAGGGTAGGTTAACTAGATTTTCGTATTATAGTTACTCGTAATATATACTCGGAAATCTTGTAAAGTTGGATGAATCATTCACTTATCATATAATTAATGTTGTTTTTCAAGCTGAGAATCGGCCGTCTTCTACTTCGATTGCTTCAAATAAGCGGGGTATAAGCAAAACTAAATTACGTGAGTGTATTTTTTTACCAGGTCTCAATGTATTAGAGGAGATAGAACTCTAGTTATTTCTCTAGTTACAAGTTAGTTAGAACATAGTACGCTATTGCTGTTTGAATAAAGCTTATAATAGTGAAAACGGTTGGACCAGATGAGTTTACATACTTTCCGCAACAGAGAAGAAAGTATAAAGAAATTTTGCCATTTGGTTACCAATGAGCGAGTTGAATGCAACTACCATTTACGCTAGAATTTCCACATTTGTCGCTTACGATTAGCAAGACTATGACCACTTCATTACGATTAAATACGCGTCTAAAATATAAATTACTTTCCCGATGATACATTTTCGAGATGAAATTCCACAATAGAGTAGTTTAAGGGTGTTTAAATATTGCTCACTAAAATGACATTACGATAGTTCATACGGTTTTTGACCTTTTTATCCAGATGCTGAAAATATCAAATATATTCTTCAGCAATAAAATAGCGAAGCTTAAATTTTCCAAACTAGAGATACCAGAATATGTTGACCTTCGGCAACATGGCTTTAATTTCAGTAAAGGGTCCTAGAGTAGATGTGGTGACGAGTGTCCTGGTGCACTTGATACTGTGGAGGCTGTTCCGTGTCATCTCGAGCCTGTCGTACGTGCAGTGCCAGCTGGTGATAACACTTGTCTCAGTCGGTGTTTTGTTTTGGACAGCCACTAAGGAGACGGTATCTGGTAACAAGCCGCGGTGGCCCAGCGGTGGGCTCGCGAAGCCGGAGCTGGACAGGCGGCCGAAGAGCTGTGCCCCGACTAACAGTTAGTAATGAGATTGATATAACTACACAGCATAACTGTCATGAACATATTCAGTTTCTGTTGTGGAGATTTTTGACTATTGAAGCTGTGAAACGTAAAAATACTTCTTTCAATTTGACTTTAGGAGGCAGGTTATTAGAGAAACGACTCTAGTATCCGCATTCACAAACAGTACTATGTGTTCTCATAGTGAAATAGAAAGAAAGGATCGATTATCGAAATACAAGTGAAGTATTCTTATTACGTCACTATATTTTCTTGAAGAATGCCAAAGGCAAAGATAGGAATACGAACATTTGATTCTTTCTTTCTAATTCATTGTGAGATCTCATAGTTTTGTTTGTGAATATGAGAATTAACAATACAGCTTTAAATTGGATGGTACCGAACTTGTCGTCTCCAATGAGGAACAAGGTCTTCTATTAGATTTGTATTGAGACGATGTGTTATATTTCAGCACCGAAGTGTTCAGTTGGTGCCGCCCATCAAAGACTTAGCGTCAGTCCGAGAAGAGCTAGCTCGGGTGACAGGAAACCACAGGGTACAAAGCCTTTACTTCTAGCATTACTACTGTTTGGTTTTAACCCATAAATGGAGTGCTACAGTGCAGGAACTTTCTTAATAAGTGAAGTCTCGGAGCATTCTCAACCAAGTTTTTTCAGTGGTGGAGAAATGGCTGAGATGTTAATGGCCAACTTAACGCTTATCGACTGCTACCTTGTTACCAATTATTACGGATGGTGTTATGTGCTCTCCGAAGCACAGAAGCGCTCAGAAAAAAAAGCTACTAGCGGTCACCTATCTAACTAATGCGCCTGCTGTTGTTTAACGCGGTTAACTATACCGATAGCAAGAATTCTGTTATTTCCTTCAAATCTTACGTTTGTGCAACGTAAGTTTTCCAACATGAATTTCCAATTACATAGGATCATAGGACAAACTAGGATCGCCACAAGCTGCCGTGCTATGAGCGTTCCATTGCTGATTCTGCTATTCAAGTTTGGTTAAATTATATGTACTTGAAATATTTAGATCAAGAGTTACCCGAAATAGGAACTATATTTAGCGTGACCTTTGTTTTTTAGATACCAAAAGCCTGACGCAAACGAACAGTCCCGGGTTGGAGCGCAGTGTGAAGAGTTGGAATGCTGGTAGGATGTTATATTTGTACCTACCAATTTTTTTGTGAAACTTTTTTTGTTATACGTAAACTCTTTACCATCCAGCTTAATTCTATCGCTATCTCTGGTCTGACTGAAATCAATAAAATCGCATCATCTGTTATGTCACTGCGTCTTAACGCGTTAATTAACGCGCTAACAATGACAGCATGCAGACGTGGCCAACAGTTTAGCGTGCCAATTAACGCATTAATCGATACACAAATTACGAGAAGTAACATTTGTATAGCCCTCCGTTTATGTAACCAAGTAATTAATGTCATGGGTGTTAGTGACGTGTTATTTGTGTTGTTCATGCCGCCCGCGACACAGGGAATCCTACTGCGGGGGTATGA
>DWPA01006871.1:0-10705 GCA_018251375.1 Calpodes ethlius
CACTTTTAGTTAAATTTCACGCGGACGAATATAAAGCTTAATTCTCATATACAATACCAGGTTTCACAATAAATAGGTTGCTGAGGTCTGTATCACAAGGTTCAATCGTGATATAAGTCGTGCAAGATAGTAATATTCTTGACCTAACTGAGTATCTATTCTTTTTGAAAAACGATCCACATAACTTTGTAACGTATCTCGATTTTGTTGTTGAAGTTAACACGTGTAATACGATTCTTTGTCGGCATCCAATCAAATAAAGAATCAATGGCTTCTGCTTCTACTTTCAACATCCACAAACGGTTTTAATTTACTGTGAAGTTGCTATTAATTTTTTATTAGAAGTTAAATTTAAAAGACAATGTTACGGATATATTCTTATATCTTTTCTTACACAGGATTTTTCATCGTTCATCACTTCATTGTCATGTTTCATTTATTCGTTATGTAATTTTTTTATTAATTCTTTGATTGCTACGTTATTGCCTGTTATGAAGCGATCAACTTTATTAGACTATCTTATATAATAGCTTTATATATTAGAAGTCTACACGTTACTGGACGTGAATTTGGATAAGCAATACTTTACTGAATTTCAATTTAGACGAAAGACCAATGCTTTTTAATTTTTATTATTGATTTTTGACATCTTTTACTTTTTTATTAATTAATATACAATTAATAATGGTGAAGAAAATTCAAGAAGAATGTTCAGTTACACTGTAATTGTAAATTGCATATAATATTTAATAAGCGGATTCATCGCTTGCTTTTGTTACCGGAGGTAAATCTTTATCTTACGAAGAACTTCGCTAAGCTATCTAAAATATGTGCAAAAAATAAACAGTAAAGAGAGAGAAGTGTAACTAACACTAACATTATAAATTCGAAAGTCTGTTTGTTTGTCGTTCTTTCACAGCGCAACGAAGCGTCGTTATAATATATTTTTGGTGTGGAGATATTTGAGAGGACATAGACTACTTTTTACTGCGAAAAACATCTCATCCTGTGGGAAGATCGACAATGTTTATTCAGATAAATTAACATTGTTTAATAATAAAGCGTTGCCTAGCAAGCAATAATAGAAAGGAATCGATAAACTTTTTATTGCTGTCCTTTTTTTACCCGCAAACGTAATTGGCAACGTCTAGTACCATTATAAACGATATTCATAAACATTTTCGTCAAAATCCATCCTGTTACCAAGAGCATAATTTCTTTGGAGTCTTAATTATATCAGTTGGGATTTACATCTTCGTAATTATCTCCTAATAAGTTGATCAAACAATTTCCAACCAATGTATACCTAAAATAAATTCGTGTTTTAATTAAGAAGGTACGACTCCATTATTTACAGTAAAATGTATTGATTATTAAAATCAGATTCTGTTTTTGCTCGGAGAAATTTACGCTTTGGTCCTAAATAATTGGTTACTCATACGAATGTTATGGTTTTAAACTAATGTTTCGTTTATTTACAATATCACTTGATTATTAGGGGTATGTTTACTGCTAGATTTTGAAATTAGAAATAGATAATATTAACAAAACTTTCATTCAATATTAAGTCTTATTCCCTGGGATTATTTCATTTCCCGGTTTAAAAATTATTCGTTTTATTTTGTACTAGTTGTTGCCCGCGGTTTCTCACGCGTGTGAGAAAATCACATCCATAAAAACGTTGTCAATTTCATTATATAACTGGTTGCTTGGCAACGCTTTGTTGTTAGACACTTTTGAATTTGTCTAAATACTATACATCTTAATGGATCTTTTCTCAGAAATAAGATATTTATTCGCAGTAAAAAGTAACTTATTGTACTCATCGTCTTCCCAACTATCTCCAAACCTAAAATCGCATTATAGTGATGCTCCATTGAGCATGGAAAGAAGGACAAACAAAAAAAAATATTATTATATTTAAGGCATTTATAATATGAGTATGGATTGCTGTACCAAACACCGTCCAAATCTGTTCAGGTGTTCTTACGATTGCAAACATTACACTTTTACATACTACATATTAATGTATAATATTGAAGTAAAATACATATTACTGGGTTTTAGCACAGCCTTATAAGTGAAATTTCTTTCAAGGCTAAGTCAAACTCACTGTTTGTAACAAGTCAATACAAGGAGGCTGGTAAAGTTAGACAACGATCTCAAGTGCGGAGTTCCGGGCACTAACTCCGTAAGCTCATCAAACTGTCTCAGAGCACGGAAGGAATGTTTGCATGACGCCTAATATCTACGAAATTAATATCTACCGAGGACCGGTACATACTTGGGTGTGTCTTTAGTAAGGCACACTAATTTGGATGCAGGGTAACGCCCTAATTTGCTATAAGCTGTTCTAGTAATAAATGATTATGTGGTAACCCGTCCCTCATTTGCTTTGAATCTATTCTTAACATGTACCCGCAGCGCAGCAATTGAATTGTTCGTTGCGTATTGTTGTATTATCTCTAAGGTTTTCCGTGAATCAGAATCAAATATATTATATCGTGATTGTTATAAATGATATTATTTCCTCATCGACAATAGCGATGTCTTTACTTACTAATTTTCTATCTAGACCAGATAATTGTTAGGTATAATGTATTCCTAAAATTTATATTAAGAGACATATACGCTATATATATCTTACTTGTAATAAAGTTAAATCATTTTCTAGTGATACTCGCATAGATAGTCAGATTGATAGATAACTGATGATCCTATAAGCTTTGAATTTTTGAACTCGTCATTACTTGTTATACATGAACTTGTACAAATTAAAGTTTTATTTGGTAGGTATTAGGTACTTGTATATTATTTAGATGTAGAGGAATTTATTTTTGGAGATCTTGTATACGATTCAACAATCAAGCAACTTGAATATAGTCAAAGGATGTTAACAAAGACGAGTTACTGCAGTAATCTAACGATTGTCCTTCAGGTATCATTAGCACGTGTTGTACAGAAGACAAGCGAAATGAATATACAGACAAAGAAATAAGCAGAAATGTGACGATAAAATCGATGGATACACCTAATAATATAAAAGTTTATATAATCACGTCTAATCGAAAAGAGCTACTTTGTCCCGCGCAAACAGGAATTAAAATAGCACGTTTTATTCCTAGAGATAAAAAGCGATTTGAATATCGAACGTGGATATTTTTAGTTTAAGCTTAAATAACTAAAGAGATCAAGTACATATATGGTATGAATATAATACAGTTTGTGCGTTAAAGTGAACCGCTCACGAGCCAAATTAAAAGAAGTTAGTGAAGAATTAAAAATATTGCGAAATCCGCCTTCGTTACTATATACTGAAATTAGAATATTATTTAAGGTGAATTATGACAAAACGACTATACATTTAATTTATGAAAAATGTTACTCGTAGGTTACACATAATTATTTTCTTATACAGGGTGGTAAAAAGTAGTGTCCATCTAAGGAGAAACACTATTTTAGCCTCCTGTTCTTTGAATCCCTCGCTATGATGTGGATTCAAAAAGAACTCACCCCTTAAATATTTCTTTACTCATTTTGTAAACAATCTACAATTTTAATTTTATCATAGCATTCAACCAAATAATTGGCATGGTTTGTTATTAAGACAAAGACGTCACCGATTTATAACAGGAGCCTGATGGAAACGATGACCAAGAAAAATTTGTTAAAATCTGTTACATGATCGATTTTTTAAAGGCTGGTCTTATATATTAAGGCAGGTAAAGAACTTTCCACTTTGCGTGAATATTGTTGTAATTAAGCTGTCATCCACAACCTAGTAACCTCCAAACCAAGAAGTTAACGTTCATTTGTTTTCGTTAATTGTCTTCGAACCTTTATAAGTTTTCTTTTCTTTCTACGTATACTCCAGCTTCTCTAAGAGATATATGTCTCTAGAAGTATTCGTCAAAACAATGTGGAATATTGGTCGCATATTTCACGCCCCAACATTTTCTGTTTCCTGTTTCTTTGAAATTTACACTCGCACATTTTCTAAATTGTCGTCAACAGAGAATTTCCATTGAATATGAATGTTCTATTGTGGCAAATTCTATCAGGTCTCGATTTCTAACAGAGGCATTGGGCCTATATCGAATTGAAACGTTTCTATGTAGTTGTTATTTTGTGATGGTGTATTAATGGTCTCTAAGTGTAAGAGGATAGAACTGACAATTGATTGAACTGTACGGTAAAGCGACACAACTTTTAAGAGTCGGTGCATTGTCATATAGGTTGAGTGTGCTCGCGATGTTACTATTGTTCCGAGTGTTATTGTTTTTGGAGGATGTTTGTGGAAAACAATTTGAAATCTGCATTACGAAAACTGAACAACATTAAACCTGTTTAACTCATCAAAAGTTTTAACAATTGATGATTTCAGAATAAATATTAATGGGTAATATTTTGTATAAATCCTAAAGAGACTGATTCTGTGTTTAAAAATAAGTAATTTAGACTTTTTTATTTCGAAATTAGCAGTAAAATAGCATCTAAAATAAGAAAAAACTAACAATTGTTAGATAGTCACAAAATTTTAGGACGTAGTACTTAAATTCCATTTTATTTCTTAAATAGTGCTTATTTCTAGAAAGTAGACGATCTTATAAGAAAATTGAATCATTTTCTGTTTGTATCCTGAAGGTTGGTGCGAAGCGAATCGTCCTTAGTGGTAAGAGTGATCATCAAACAAAACGATAATATTCGTAGTGCATCTTAAAGTCCAACGGTAGAAAGGAGATGGGCGAATCAGGTCTTTTATTTCCTGCACTTATTTTCTAAAATGTTTTCTATAGAATACCGAGAAGCTGGTTAACTAATAGCTACCGATGACGATGGCTGTGAAGATTGGTTTTCATCAAATCAGGGATTGCTAATGAGCCTATTAGCTCGCCTCGATTTTGAGTTACTAACAGATAGCTGTTTGAAGTTGACAGCACTATTCAACATACTTCTAAACTTGCACCTTATGCGGAGCCAAGAACTCGCCATGTGAAATACTACCGTAATTTAGCAACAAAGGTTAGCTTTTTCTGCCTGGTGTGAGACATTCAAATGATTCACCACAGACTCCTTTTAGATTATATCTTATACCTACTAGTTTCCACATTTAAGTATCTTTATTTTTTTTGGGTGTAATGAAAAATTATCGAGTTTTTTTTTCTAAGTATAATTCGTCATCGTTCTATGATTCAATTCTAATGCAAGGTTAATGATTATAATTACTTTTTATTCAATCCTGTTTATAATATCGCCAATTTCCTTTACCACTTTTGTTTTTTGTAATAAAATATTACAAACACTGTCTTATTTCCTTTGTTTTCTAAAGACAGCTAAAAAGCACGGCCCCAATCTTCTGTTTTAATTCAAATATTTTGCTGAGACATTTTATTATTGTCTATGAAAGTATATTTTTAGGTACTGTTAATAATTTACCAGATCACGATACACGCAGAACACGCGATTAATCAGGAGATGTTAGAAGCAAAGTAGTCAAAAGTTAAACATTCTACAACGTTACTCAAACTACGAATAGTTTCTTCATCTCTATTCATTGAATCGTAAGTAAATCAACATTCGATGGATCGATGCATCATCCGTCAAACGCCACTGATCAATCGGTTCGACGTCGCTGTTATCGATTTACCGACGTACTCGATACCTCCTCTCGCAGATTTGCGATTTCCGGAATCGGTTGAACGCGGATCAACAATTTCCTTGCAACGGCACTACGTAATGAATGACTTATCCGGTATTAATTTGCGCTTCTGATGGACTAAACTATCTGCTTTCGAAACTCCTCGCGTAAGAATTGTAGACGAACGTGTCAATTATGTAATAAGTGATTAGTTGGTGCTTTCAGGGGGGGTGGGGGGGGGGTTGTTGTTTAGTATTCCTTTGCTTGTTTATATACTTTTGTGTATGTATTTGAAAGACCTAGCAACTGATATTCCTAATAATATTCCAACATAAATGTCATATTGGTGTCCCCCTTTTTTGAACTTTGTTAAAAACGGGAGAAGTAATTAATAAACGAAATCGTATTAATAAGTATGCATTGTCATAAATTTTTAAGGCGCATTCATGTAATATTACAGGTTAAGACAACCTGTATTCCAACGATTAAAACTTCATAATAAGGGTATTTAGTAGCCTGCGTAAATGATAGCAGTAATACATGTTAGTTAACCACACACGTATAGACATTTAGAAATAGCCTAATCTGTTCTCTAAGCTCGTAAATGCTCCCGATAAATTAGTAGTAGAGAGTGTATGAGCGCATTGCCTAGCCTCTAGTAATCCCTTTGATATCTGACATGGTGTACATTTCTGTTTGAATGTTATGTTTATTTTAAATCTGATTGGGATTATTGTTATGTACTTGATCGTATGTTAGCATATTGTAATAAATAATTAATGAAACTTTTTAATGGCTGTCAGAAATGTAATCTGGATTACTATTTTCGGGTTTTATGGTAACTATCTTTTGTTTGTAGATGATTACAGCTGTAGTCTGAATCGAAAACTTAACCCTTAAAATTTTGTATTAGATTGTAGAAAAAAATCTTTATGCGATGCTGGAAAAATATCTTACGACTAGAACTAAGAATCAACGCATAATTTTTGCGATAACTAACAAGACAATTATGTTACTTACTCTTTTATACATTAATCAAAGAAGCGGTCTACTTCTTCGCCATCTTGCTTTCAATAAAAAAATATGGCTATATCTATATATTAATACGTGAAGCTAAAACGTTGGACCCATTTTTACGAAAATTGCACGGATGGAGTTGTATGAAATTTGGCACACTTATAGTTTATATGTAGGAGAAGCGCAGAACGCTCATATTTTTCAATAATAAAGTAAATTAGATCAATAAATAAAACATAACGCACCATGTATTTGACACACACGGATAATAAGACACGTATACTATTTTGTTTATTGTTAATCTGAAGAGTTTAAAAGATTAAATACTGTCATTGTGAACTAATCCTTTGACATCATGAATTACGGTCGAATTACGAGCGCAGAACGGGTCTCTAGTAAAATGAAATAAATTAATGAAAAACTGAACCTGTTAGTTATGAACTAAACGACATGTATAAAGAAAAAAAATCATTAAGAACCTTCTCCTTTTTTTTGAACAATGAAACGTAGTAGAAAACGCCGTAAAACAACTCTTTCTACTATTACTATTCTTTAAGTGACCCGCAAAACCCCAAATGTAAATAACTTGATACATATAAAAATAAATACGACATTCCAACTTGATAGAAACGGAGCGAATACAACGTAATTACTGGCACAAGGCTTACGATGTCTTGAGGGCAAACTACCAGCTATTCAATTTGAAATTGATTGCAAACGTTCACGGGTTCATTACTGCTCTACCGACAGATTCGGAACATTAAACTATCGAGGATCTAGTTAAAAATTAACGAAATACCGTTGTATTTATTCTATAACGTCAATGAATCTCAAACGATCTCATTTAATTACATCGCTTTGCGAAGTAATTATAGGGAAAGCCAAGAATAAATACCAATTTTTTTTTAGTTACTTAGATGTAAAAAGTTGAATCGTAGATATTGATTTGTTAACTTATGTAGGCGTATGTTTTAACTTCAACATAACTTTATATTTTTCTCTGCCTTATCTGCGTCCTGTACCAGTAAGACATTGACAATGCTAACTGCAGTACCATGAAAATCATATCGAGCAAGGTTGACTATGAGTCACGGGTTGATGATTAAAGAAAACTCTCCCTTAAAGAGATTTATTAATCATTACTAATTTAATACTATTTTACCAAGTTTAAGATAGTACTTATTCGAGAATATTCGAGGAAAATATAAAGAAGTTAAATCGTAAATCTGTCAGCTGCGACGAAAAACCCAGTAAGAGTAGCCAGCTAAGTAAGGGAAAAAAATCTGTCGCTAAGAGGGTGGGTATTCCAGGCGCAGGGCGATCTAATAAATATTCAAATAGGTTCAAGAGGTCCAATGGGCAAAAGGGATGAGAGCTATGTTCGCCTTTCATGTACATAGACGTGATAAATACGCGTCATGTTTTAGAGACTTCGTATACGTATATAAATTGTCTAATACCGACGAGCAATGAGCAAATTATCAGTGGAGAACTTTTTGCGTGATTAAAAAATACAACCGGCCAATTGCGAGACCGATTCACACACGATGAGTTCCGTACCAATATACATTTTGGAATTTTATTTTAAGTATTTATGATCAAATTTAGAAATTCTAACGCATCGATTGTATAGACCAACCTCAGATCTGAGATGAAATCTTTGTCAAAGTCTTACCCATGGCGTATTTCATCTTCAACTAACGATTTTCTATCCAAAGCTAGGACAACTTGTCTTGTACATTCAAACGCCTTAACAAAATACGATTAAATTCGATGATTTAACTAGTCTGATCTGATATTATACTAATTCATTAAAAATCTACCGAATATAATTATTGAACAAGAGAACGTACAGAGCAAACAGAAGCAATCAAATACTGCACCCCAGGTATGGCATGGATTTAAAAATGGCCTTTTAAAAATGGCAACCAATCTTACAATCATCCTTGGCCAGCATGGTGGACTACGGCCCGTACCCCTCACATTGTGTGAGGAGACCCGAGCCTAACAGTGGAACAGTTTTGTATTGATATGATTGTTATAATCTTACATTGTGCCTTAAATGGTATAGAGCACTCACTTACTAAAAACCTCTCATTATTGATTTGAAGAAACCCATCAGACAAGATTCTAGTCTTACACAGTACTTATAACAAAACGTTGAAGCAAAGCATCGAAGGGATGTTTACAACTGATCGACGACCTTGCCGTGTATTGAGTTGATATTCAATAATTATTCAACCTAAAGACTTGTTCGGCATTCGAAATTGGACCGTAATTGTTATGGTGAAATGGTTATTTCACAATAACAAGATGTATAATTTACTTAATTGATAAATGTGTTAACGATTCATGATATATAGTATATTTTGGTTCCTGCACATCTCCTATGTGCAAGTAAATTTTAAGTATATTATGTCTCAGACTCTTACGTGGCTGCGTTATTCTTAAAAACAGGTACAATGTTCTTTCTTAACGTAATAAATACGTAGATGTCATTGTCAATTATTGTAAATCGCATAATAAGAAGTATTAATATAATTGCTAATATTAAAATGAATTATACTTTAGTTTTCGGGTGGCCACAAATCGGTTATGCTTTTGATGTAACTGATATCTATGGCTGTCATCCGCAACTTGTCATGAGGAGGCTCGTTTGGTCTTTTGTAGAATATTTACGTAAAGAAAATTAAATAATTTTGAATTGAGTTTTTTAATATATTTACGATAAATGCATGAAAAACCTACTTAAAACATTATATTTTTAAAAACTGTATCAGTCAATTGAATATTTCACAAGACTTAACTATAAGGAAAGAAAAATAAAAGCTCTTTTATACACGATATTTCTGTTACAAATAAATCGTATTATCATCGAATCAAAAGAGAAACCACTGATAATGTATTTAAACGTTTTCAAAGTATACAGCGGGCGTACCTTTTCAAAAGCCCTTCGAAGTCATACCGTCATTAAATTTGAAATCAAGGCATCGACCTCGCGGCTTAATCCCGGTATCAAAGTAAAATGACTGCCCTTAAGCCAGGATTTATTCAGTTAGGTTTGGGACTAACGTAACAGCGGGTTCAATGAATGGGTTCGCTTTTGTCTCGTTTCCGGAGGATCGAGTGAAAATGACTAGTAATATCGATCGGGTATTTAAAAAGAAAATAGTTCCACTCAAGTTACCACTCATTTGCTCACAGTTTACTAGGATTTGCTTAGTGATACGTTAAAGTTTTATGCCCGTTCGGAGCCGACAATCAGTGACTATTAAATGTCTGTTCTCTTATTAGGTTGTATATTTCTCATGTCTTCATGTTTTTATCGTTAATACCAAGAATTCTCAGACATGATCGATACAAATCAAGCTACTAACATTCCTTTTTAATATTAACCCACAATTAGCTAGCAACGTTACAAAGTATTTAAAGGTTTTGTGCGATCAGCTCCGCTCCATATGAGCAAAGTTACAAGTTAATTAAAACCATTTCAAAGATATTGTTCGAGCGGTTCCATTGTAATGATTGTAGTAAGCATTGAATTGTATGAAATTGTATCGAAGTTGTAAAGGAACTTTATACATTTTTAATGATGCACTTATATGCTTTACTCGGTTCTCTTAATTTTAATTAAGAATACGATTGTGTTTAATTTCAATTATCTGTAATGAAAAGGAAAGTATGTTTTGATTTTAATTCTGTTTTTACATCAGCCATGATTGTAAGTGACTAATATCGTCCATGATCATTTGTGGTATCAAAGGCTTTACAAATGTGATGTCAGTCAAGATAAATACGGTAATTTTCGGGGAGCTTATTCTTCATTTTAAATTCAAGAAGCACATTCTTCACTTTGAACACACGAAGCACATTCTTCAATTTGAACACACGAAGCACATTCTTCACTTTGAACATTATTGATATTGACATGAAAAATATATAACATGTTAATTTTTGTCAGATTTGAAATGGTATGGATTTTTTAAACATTTTTGGTCTCTACCGGTTAGCGTCTCAGGGAGTGTTCTTTGTCAATTCAATCTAGCTATG
>DWPA01006872.1:0-10704 GCA_018251375.1 Calpodes ethlius
TGAGGGTTCACCATAATGTTCTCGAGGATGTGTGAAGTCCACCAATCCGCACTTGGCCAGCGTGGTGGACTATGGCCGGTACCACTCACATTTTTTCTGCAGACCCGAACCCAGCAGTGGGACAATTATGGGTTGTGATTCGGAATCGATTACTAATCGAGTTGGAATTGGAATTCGATAAAAGTCAAGTGGCAGACTTCACACACCTTCGAGAACATTATGGAGAACTCTCAAGTGAACAGGTTTCCTCACGACGTTTTTTTTCCCTGAAGCAAGTGACGCACATTGCTTACAAATATTGAATGTGAATGAAATTGAAATGTATTTAATACAAGCTTTTAAAAAAAAATTAAATAGTCATGTTAACTTATTCTTACTTTGTAACTAGGCGACAAAGTTTGTTTTGAAAAAAAAAATTGAACTTAATGTTTCTTAATTTTTTATATTTTATAAAAATTTTGTTGAATAGGAACCTGTTATGTCATTTATAAGGAGTAAATTCCCAATATCCTTATAAATAAAGTCCCGATTGACTAACATAATTGCCAAGCTCAAACCTACCGAACTAGAAAATTGAATTTCTGCACACATATCCTTTATTACGTAGACAAGTATCAAGGCGAAATTTTAGGAAATTCCCACGGGATAGGGAATTAACGGGATTTATAATTGTGTTATTAAGGTGTCTTATTCCCGTAACGAAAATAACATCATCGTAACCCATAACTGTCCAACTGGTCGGGTCAGGTCTCTTCTCACATTATGAGTGGTACAGGCCATCGTCCACCAAGCTGGCCAACTAAAAAATGGGACTAAAAAATGGCACTTTACACACCTTTCGAGAACATTATGGAATATCTTAGGCGTGTAATTTATAGCATGGCTAAATTCACGCGCGACCCGTGAGCAGTTGCTAGTTGTGTTTTTATAATCGGATTAGAATTTTATTGGCACAAAATCAATCGGAAAATATAACATATTTTAAAACCTCCACTATGTGCCAAATAGTTTATATAAGGAGATTTGTATGCATTTATTATCTATGCAAATTTAATAATGCTATAGTTAGATTTTTGTTTGTTTGAACGTACTAAACTCTGGAACTGGAGTCGAATTTGATATTCATTTATAAATTATATTATATATTCATTTATGTATATATATATATATATATATATGTTACTAAAATTATATATATTTAACATGTTTCTGTGTTTCTTTATCACTTCCTCTTCAGCAACTAGGTCTGATAGGTTGAGACTGCTATAAGGCATTAAGTTTAGTTCTCTTGTACCAAAGTTTAATGTGTTACAAAGTAAATAACAATAAAAATAGTCACGTTCAAGACGAAAGTTATCTACAATTACGTTAAAGTAATTAGTTTGCCCTAAATATTGATATATGTAAGTGAGGAAGAAAAAGCGCTATCGAACAGCTTTGTTCGAATATATTAGAAAAAAACAACACTATCTATCTTTTATAAATAAGGACCAGAGAGATTTGAATGAGCATACGTTGCTAGGCAACAACATAGTTAAACATTTCCTTTCATTTGTTTGAATTATTGAAAGCCTATGCACTCTTCAAAGATGCATCTATCTCCAAATAAAAAGTCAAGTCATAACGACGGTTCGTTTTGTTGTTAATCTCTTTCTTTAATTTGGCTGAAATATACATTGTCTTGAATTTCTCTCAGAAATGAGATGTATTTTCTCTGTGAAAATTAGCCTATGGTACTCGTGCCAACTATATCCTTACCAAAAATTGTACCATAAATATCAACATACCCTCGATATGTATACACATATTTAATACTCTTTAATAATCACAGTTTTATGATTAGTACAGACATACTTTAAAAATGAAGGTAGTTCATCGTAGCTTATGAAGTCGGATCAGCTTCTGATACATCGACTTTGTATAATAATATGGTCGTGTGCCATATCGGGAGGGTCGGTGTAGGCCGTGTCGCTCAGTCGCATTATGTATTCAGTGCGGCGTGTAAGATGAGGCGCGTCGTCGAGTGTTAGGTGGACGTTTTACTTTTATCGTTTGTGGCTTAGCAACAATACAATGTTCTCTGTGTCGCTGCTACGTCTGTGTCGTAACGCGTTAATTAGCGCGTTAATAATGATATAATGCAAAAGGGGTTTACTGTTGCTTAGCGCGCTAACAACGCGTTAATTGACATACAAGTTAACGGATGTAAAGTTTGTATGGAACTCTATTAGTGTGGCTAAGTATGTCTTTAATGCGTTAATTAAGGTTATTGCGCTTGATGCTAACTTTAACAAAGATGTGACCAACATACTAGTAGTTGCAGATAGGGTTTTGTATCGCAAGTACGAAAAATGGTGCTTATGATGTTATAATTAATTTGTCCTTTTACTTGATTTAAAGACGACTTAAGCGTTCCTCTAGTAGTCGACGTTTTGGACAAAATTAGACATCAGTACATCTTATTGTATCGCGTAATTCTTATGGCTTATCAGTATATAGGAAATCAAATAATAAGTTATAGAAGAACAATTGCCGCAGCATAATCAAATTAATTTGTTGTCTGTACTTTCGTCATTGAAAATAAAGAAATAAATAAATTCTACGACTACAATACATTATTGTGATAAAACGCACGGAATTTGGTTATAACAGGCAATAACAAGGGAAATTAATCCGGATGCCACTTCAATACCGTAATACGGCTGAATTGCCCGCGTACACTTTATTATGCCGTATATCACTAGCACCATAATCATCCCCATTAATTATCCCGTCTAGTGTTCAATTGTTTGTAAACAAGTATCATGTTACAGCTATTCGCGCAGCTCGGCTCCTAGCTGCTCGTCTAACATACGCTAGTTGTAAGGTTGACAACTAACAATATAAGCGTTTAAAGATTAAATTACGTAATATATTTTGTGCAATTGGATTGATTTTAATTGATATACCCACATCAATGTATATTAAAGCATCCATATGTTTTTGTTTCAAAGTTTTTGTGCAGTTTAGATTAGTTATGTTTTTTGCCCATTGCAGTGTATTGAATAAAAGACGGACGATCGCGGAATGAATTGATTGGCTTACCGAATAGTAAAGTAAAAGCGGGTATGACGAAATATTGTAGTTTAAATCTACCTATTTAATATAAAGCACGCATGATCTTCTTTTATTTACATTTTTCACCGCTTTTCCTGGCTTAAGATTTCTGATGTTGGTAACCCTGAGATAACAAATAACATAGAACGACTTGTAAAGTGTAGACGGACGTCAATGCGATGTTCGTTTGCTGCGAGATGTATACGTTATATCAGGTTTCATTGCATTACTCTACTGACCTATAGTGAATAGAGGATGTCTCGTGGGCATTGCGATTAGGCCACTTCTTTGTTTACGCATATAATATATTGCTGTGGTGTTATTGCTTTTTATCGTCGTATTGTGTGTGTCAAAGAAGGTCCATTTATATGTTTTAGTCATGTTAATAAAATGTAAGTTTATTCAATTAATGTTATAAAAATTATGTGTTTTTAGTTTAGATTATTTTATGAAATTTCCTGTTAGGTGTATAATTGTTGTTTTTAAACACCGTCATGGTTTCGTCATAATTAAGTCTGAATGACATAATTAGAACACGTGTAGCCAGTTGTAAGTTTAAGTTAAAATTCTTGTCTACATTTTTTGTAACGTCATGCAAAGGGACCCTTGCATGTACGTTTCAATGCATGAAATTAGCCACATTGTGCACATTTTAAATTCAACACGAAAAACCGGTTCTATACCGGCTAATACAAAACAATGAATCTAGTTTTTCTTTGTTAATATATTTCGCATACACGTTTGGGAAACGATCCGAAGTGTTTCCATTGTCGTGATAACTTGACGGCAAAAAATATTATTCACATTTGGATAGCGTGATTGATAAAATAACTATTGTAATATTCTTGTTTCGGAGTTTGTATCCGTTATGTAAAAAGTTTTATTTTATGGTTGGTTGCTTCCGCTTTCACTAAAATAATGGTTCTACTAAAATATAACTATATAGAGGAGATTGTTTACTATTTTTGAGTATGTCGTCACTTAAGGATAAAACTTGGAAGATTTCAATTAGTGTAAAAAGCTTTCAATCAACTGACAATGTTTGTTAGTATGTTTGTGTGGGTTTTGACTCAAGATTTATCTTGCAAGATGAACTTATGCAACAACTTATGGACTGCTTATTATTCTGCCTATAAATTTTAACATCACGTTAGTTTCGATAACTGCACTTTACAAATCTATATCAACGTATATACGACCTGATACTATAGTCTGGGATGGCTATAGACCCTCAATGGTGAATAGCTGTTGCTAAATTATCGCCTTCCTAAAAGCTTGCTTTTAGATTTTTTAACTATTAGTTCATTTGATCTGATACTTCGATGATATAATAAATCGTCTCTTTAGGTATTAATTGAATTTAAAAACCAAATGATACAGAAACTCTTAATCACAATTTTATTTAACTTTTTAACTGAACTTTTTATTTGCTTATTATAGAAATAATTTCTTTTTTAATAACGGTCTTTCAAGTATGAAATCGTGGTCATTCAACTATGCCAGTTTTTACTGAAAGTTCGTTGCGCTGAATCCAGTTGAATTCACTACTGACTGCGAAAGACTAGTGACTGAAATTTTTTTGAAGTGTTTTCGCTGTGAAGAGGGAAGGAAAACTTTTTGCACAATTTTAATTATGCTGCGACGACCGTATTGAGTATTTTCGAACTATTAACTGGATTTCTATACAAATGTGTCATGTTTTTTTTAAAGTTTAGAATGATATGTACTTTAATTGGAATTTTATTGTTTTCGTCAATAGTTGATGATTGAGAAAATTTGTTTGTTTTTTCGATCTGTCCTTTGAAGAAAAAAGAGGAATGGCCATTTAATGATATTAACTGTATCGCATTGAAATTCATAACAACAAAGGCATCGCTTATCATTGTCTAAAAGATTTAACGTAGCGACCGCTTTCTACACAAATCCTACTATTTTTTTGCTAGTGCAAATCGAAGTACATATTACTCATATAATCGACTTCATAATAAGACCAGTGCAATTCATCACCATATCCGAATGTTAAAATAGATCTGAATTTGACAGATTCTACTATGTTAGACGATAGTTCCGTTATGTTTAGTACTTGCCGGCTCAAGTGAGCCTTCAAATTCAGTTACTATGTTAAATATTTATCCAGTCTTAAACCTTAGACAAAGTACAGTTTCTGCCATTTATCTTTCGCCAGGATTATTTTCCACATGTTGCAGATTATTCTATTTCCATTTGATATGTTTTGTCGGCTTTAAAAAATGTATTACCTACGTATAAAATAAGCTGGAATGTATTGAATTTTAAGGTAAAACTACCAGGTTTACAATGGGCTTTAAAACTTGCTCATCCCACTGGGGAATTATCGCTTTGATGCTGGAACGAGTACCGAAACTTCATTTAATCCTGCCTGATATTACACGTGGGTAATTGAAGATTGAAATCTATTGTCTGAAATTTCATCCACGCGGCAGGTAGATTGGGCACTGTTATATGGGACGCCGATGACGTCATATAATATTCGACGTCATGATAATTTCGGGAAATGAAATTGTTGGCTTTCAATTATCACGTATCAACATATAATGTAGTTATATTTTTGGTAGTCATATTCAGACAGATTAATGTTATTGTTTACTCTCAATTTATTTATTGTAAATCTGTGTAATGTTAGGTGAATTTCAGGTCGATTTTTTAAAGCAAATATCTTTTCCTATGATGGATGCGTCTCGTCGGGCTCGGGGAAGTGAAGTATGACTATACAAAAATGTTCTCGATCCTCCATCAGCGTGTAATGGACCATACTGAAATTCGCAATTTCCTCGACTGTCAGATAATATCTCCGCCTACGAGGAAATAGAGAGGAAACGATAGGAAAGCTGTATTTAAAGGACCCATCGCTTGTTGTTTTGATGGCGTGTAAGTGCTGTCTAATGGTGTATATCTCGAACGGTTGTGGAGAATTATTTTTGTTTTTTAATTTTGGTTATTGTATGGTTATTGGTTATCTAGTTTGCTATTCTAAATACATCATAAATGAAACAGGTTTTTTTTTTAATTTTGATAGCCAATAAATAACAAATAAGCCATTTCCATGATATAAAAATTGAGAGTAACCTAAATGGTGAGGAGTCCAAGGCATCCGGTGTTAGGAACATTGCCTTATTGCCATTGTCTGTTAGACGGCATAGTGCCTCACGAGGGGAGATGGTTTGCTTACACTAACGCATACATGAAGCAAACACCTTCACCCTAGAGTACAATAATCGTAAAGTAACAATTTTTTGGCATTATCTTGAGGGATTAACGCACCAAATGTATATACAATATCAATATTTATGTGAAATGAAATGAATGAAGGATACATTATAAAATTAAGTGAATATCGGTATTCGGAAGTAGTACACTACAGAAACATGACGCTAAGATAAATAACCGACAAGCACTAAGTGGTCGGAGAAAGTGTCCTAAAACACTACGATAAGTATATCTTGACCAATTAAACGAAACTATTGAAAACAATCTTTGAATGTTTTGTGAATTGCAAATATTATTTACATTTCGCGCTTTTAGGACGCACAAAAACGTGAGAGATTTACGTTTATTAATTTTTATTGCGCTGACGACTTAAGTTGAAGTAAAGTTAATAGCGAGACTCATTTTATATCTTCATTCATTCGTTATTTTTAAATGTAGGTATATCATCTCCATTTAATTTATTTCAAAGAGACAACCTTGAATTTAAAATGAATAGCGGAATGTATATATAAAAACGAGGTTTAGGATTATATTCAGTCTAATAATTAAAAATTGAATTGAGTATTTATTTACAAACAAATCTAATAAGAATCTTTAGAACTCCGATGTAAATCATTACTTGTTTAAAACTTAATTTGTGTTGGGTTCGTAATGATTATGCGTCCTGTGCCTTCCGCTGCCGGTACAAATATCCCGAGTGACGTAAGCTCATCAATATAATCACGACCCACGAACAATCCGCTACACGAGAATGTTTGATGAACATCGACACGGTGATTAATGTATTGTCAAGGAATCGCGATACTATTACGAGGATACCCAATTGTGCCGAAATAACATCAATCTTGTCAGACAAGTGGACATCGACAAAAGAAATTTCTTCCGAGAGAAAAGTACGGATAAGTTGTTAAACAATTCGACCGGTAGACGTGGAAGTAAACAATCGATTCGGGTGCCACCTCACGAATACGACTCGACTCGACTCGGCTCGACTTCCATTGTTCGCTTTGGCAATTCTATTTCTCGCCTTTGATTGCTTGCCTACGTTGTTGTTATAGAATTGAGGTTAAATTCTAAACAATTTTGTGCCTGCGTCTCCGTATTATTACCTGAGTTTACGTTTTAGCGTTAATCTAATGGTAATGGTTTTACTTTTGCAATGATGAAGCTTATTGTTCGTTTTGTGATTGTGTCCAGAATTCCAACAAAAGTTTTGTTGAATATTAAAACTTCAGTCCCATTCAACGGAATAGTAATACTGCTGCTATAAAAGGAATTTGGCTTGCGTAGGCGTTGCAATTCATTAAATATATTCCGTTTCAAAACTTCAAATATTTGTTTAATATTCAGTACTATTTTCAAATTAAATAAAAGTCAGTACCGGTAAATGAAATAAAAATCACTTTACGTAATATTACCGAAATAATAATTGTCTAAAATACGGCTAATTTGGATTGTCTCAAGTGGTGTGGATTCTAATCTTTATAAACCCAATGCAAAGGTGTAAATGTATCTATATCTGCATTCGGTCAGCCGATCTAGTAATGATAATTATTATATTAATGACGTGGAAGTTAGTTTCGTTGTGACGTTTATATAAAACCCATTCAATTATTTCAACGATGTCTATTATTTCTAGGCCAGCGTTTGACGTTGTTATATTGTTTTGAACCGCGAAAACTTTATTACTGCATGAATTCAATTCTCTGCATTCCGCTCCCTGTTATGAAGCACTCCATTGATTAAAATCCGTCGTATTGTTACCCTGGAGAGTTTCATTCGACGTTTCTGTTGCTGACGAGAACTGTTGCGTTCGTTATTGCGACTGCAGCGACATCTGTCGTACTGTTGATCAACTTTACAAAGGACTGTTATCTTTGATTTGTAGTTCAGCTTCAAAGAGACCGGTCGTAATTGTCGAGAGTTCATTTTTGTGTTCAGAAGGTGATAACAGTTGTGTTATTGAAAGAGTTGATGTACGTATTTTTATGATTTTGATATTCATCCATCATTTTCTTAATAAAATTCTCGGCGTAAGTAACTTCAATGTATATATATATTTCATAGGGCGAATCTCACGCATCACGATCTTTCGCGGTCTCCATAAACTTTGGGTAATGGATGAAATATCTCACACGAATATGATGTCAGGAATCGTTTTATGAAAACATTTTTCCTCACCGACCTTAAGTATGATATTCGTCATTCACACTTTTTCAATAACGTTGTTGTTTATCTGCATTACTTTTTTCTTGTTCAGTTATTGTTTCTTGTTTGCTTATAACCAAGAGTTTACATAAAATACATCTGCATGCGAAAAGTCGTACTGTTCAACCGTCCTAGTTTTAAACGTTCATTGAAAAGTTTTGTTTCGGTACTTTATTATTTAGGCTCGTATTAACTTTAGGCACAAAAGCCGTTTACGTGTCAAAGTTAAAATTGTAATTTGTATTCTTTTTAATTAAATTCCAAAATCATTTTGTTAACACGTTAACTATTCGCATGTGGTTTTGTAATGCTTACATTCGACTTGTTTCCTCTTCGTCAAGATACACACGATAAATAATTTTGGCGGAACGTTACAATGGATTGTTTACAACACAATGTTTGAATTAGTACCAGCTGTACTTGTTATATTAAATTTAAGTTTATTGGTTTGTTAGATCTCTATATCGTATTCACCATTCTTTAGGCTTTAGCATAGTGATAAACGACCGAGTACCAAGTGACAAGTAATGTAATGTATGAGGCGTGCGAGTTTTTGAATCATCTGCTGCCCACGCGGTTACACGTAAGTTATCGTGTATATGCGAATGTCCGACCGGGTCATTTAGTTCTGTGGTTGTTATGTGAATTGTTACGTTATTTTGAATATCGTTAATCAATTTTCAGATGAGTTATATTTTGTTCCATATTAACGATACTTGATTCTACATTCATGAATTGGATATAATTAGTACCAATTACAAGTTATACGTTATCTGCTGTTTTAATGATTAAAGCATCTTTATTGTATTAAAGATATAGTGGAGTCGGTGTCTCTTGAACTTAACTAAGTTTCATTGTTTCACCTTCCCTGGCTCTATATGAACAAAACCGTCTTTAAATGGATGTGAAAACAACGAGCGCGTTGCAAACGTTGTTAGACTGTAGTTGTACGTAAATGGGCACTTAACTGCGTTGCTTATCTAATGACACATATTCTCTAAGAGACTGTTCTACTGGTGGTATCTTGGTAATTTGGCGCAGCGTGTTATGTGACGAGTCCAAATTATGTTAGCGTGGAATGTATGGTTTTAATTTGACGAAGTAGACTCATGGAGCACCCTCTTTCTATGCAGAGACTTGAACTCGTGTATCACGTATTATATCTGTGTAGTCTCTGAGTAGTAACTACCACTTAATTATGATTTTATATTTTCTTTTACCGATAATAATTATAATGAAAATTGTATCTTGATCCACAATTGTCTCCTTATTATATTTAATGTTTGAATTAATAAAAACAATAAACAGAAGTTCTGTAATTTTAGACCGCAAAAAAATCAAGGTTCTTTTTTAACTTCTGAATAATTAGTATTGAAGAAAAAGTTTCTCCGAGATGAAGTTTTAATTTGAGAAAAAGCACAATTTCGAAGTTAAGTTAAAAACATTTATTTGGTTTCGACTCTGCATGTGCTCATAGCTTTAATAATATTACTACTATTTTCGTTTCAAATGGTTCTACGTTATATCTTTAAGTATTGTTTACGATTGACCTGAGATACTGATGAGAGACGATACTGAAGAAGGGAGTTTGTTAGTACATACAAATAAATCCGATTGTGTTATCGCTGTGAATCCTCTGCTCAAGCCTATCGGGATGCAAATGCGATGTAAAGGCAATTAAAGCAGGACTAGTGATTCGCGCAGTATGTAAATGATACGCCGCTGGGCCGAACTGGCTACTGGCATGATTGGATTTCGTTGGGGCGCCAGAAACGATAGAACGGAACGACGGAACTTTCGACATTATTTTACAATTTATGCTCTCAATTCTCTGATTTTAAACCCAGTTTCGGAGCGCTGGATCCTAAATGAACAAAATTTTAATTCACCCCAATTTTCTATATTGGAGTTCATGTTGACGTCATTGGAAATGTTTAGTAATTTTACTATCGTCCGTTTGAATTCTATAATTATTCATACAGAGTTGTATAGAACCGCTATTCGATTTAAGAATTTTTTTAAGGTTTCAATTTCTTCATTAAGGTTAGGAAGCTTAATTTTTACGGACTCGCTATTATTTTCATGTTTAATTGCATTATCAGGTTTTATTTACTACTACTGTTACTATGTATCAATGTTAGTAAATAGGGAACT
>DWPA01006873.1:0-10704 GCA_018251375.1 Calpodes ethlius
TTTAAATAAAAGATACCTAACTGATTGTTTTCGAAACTTGCTCGATTGATATTTTAAATACGAGAAAATTTTCCGTTGATTAAAACGTAAAGACATTATTTTTGTATGGGTGTTCCTACAAGATATGTATATTATCTTTGTATGTTTGTTTGTGTGTTTGTCCTTCTTTCATAGCACAACGGAACATCCTAATGGTATGATTTTAGTGTAGAGATAGTAGATAGGATGAAGAGTACTATAGCCTACCACCACGGAAAAATATCTCATTTCTATGGGAAGTTTCATTACGATGTATATTTCAGAAAATTTCAATTATAGAAAGTATTTAACAACTTTTTATTGCTGTTCTTATTTCACACGTTACCGCAGTCGCGGGCAACATCTAGTTATAAATAAAATTTAGTTTTCTTCACTTCCCCGTGGACATTGTTTTTAATAAATATCAGACTTTTCGTGCATGCATTATTCCTTAAAATGGCTTCTTATGTTATCCTTGCACTTATTAATATATAGATATATTTATGAGAAAAAATGTATGCAACAGGCAATCCGACAATAGGCCAGGCTCATCACCATAGTCATCGCAATCCATAACTGTTCCAGTTATAGGATCACTATTTTCATCTTTTCGTAGACCATCGTTCGACACGCTATGTAATTGTATGAGTGAATTACACATTCTTTGTTATACTAAAGAGAATTGGTAATTAAGCAGGTTCCTTAATGATATACATTTTATTCAGATGGAAACACACTATATGTACGTTAAACTGGCAGTCGTACAACATTTCAAAATCAAAGTCGAACTGAAAATCAAATTTACTTTCAAATAACACATTATTTTTAATGGTAAGCAGGGCTATAGTAAAAATATACTAGTACAATAAAATAATAATAATTAAAAATAGTACATGTTAGTCATAGTTTTTCCCTATTATATTATTTACTAATTTAATTGTATTTTAGGAAACACTTTATTGATTTAAAAAGTACTTGTAAATGAAATTATTATTTTTTGAAAATGTTCTTTCCGAAAAAAGACATAAAAATCAGTATTTCAAATCATAATAGGTGTGTCCATACAACACTAGCTAACAAGATGGCCAAATTTGGCTGGTTTCTCATGAGTTATGACTTGTTTGGCGATAATTACTCGGCCAGACCTCCAGGCCTGGCTGACCTGTGATCGTGTTGTTAAAGTCAATATGTTACGTGGGTGGGATAACTGATGGTTCGACGACGGTTCTATCGAGCGTTCTAAGAAAAACGGCTTGTTATAGGATTATTACAAATTATTTATGTATTACTAATTGTTAACTTAATAGCTAGCGATTTTTAAGTTTTGAGTAGACCAAAGACAGGAATTAATTTTGTCACGTAAGCGTTGCTCATTAATTCTATTTTACAAAAGTACTATAAAAACAAATAAGTAGCTACAATTCATGATCGATTGTTCTAGAAAGAACGTAACTAGCGAGGCGCAGAAACTTCGAGAACTTGTTTTGTTTACAACTATTACCTATAGTAACGTACAATCGCTTCGGTATCTGTTGATACCTTGGGTCACGTGATGCTAATTTTCGTGGATACCTCCATTTTTTTTTAATAATAAATACCTTCTGTTACTTGCCAGTAATATAACGTTATGTAGGTAATAGAATTTTCAAAGTCCATTGAAAAAGACATAAAAAATCAAATCTTTTTAATCGACTCCAATAAAATGTTATCAATTACATTCGTATGGACATTACTCTAATTATCTAATTATTTATTTTTATGAAAAGTCATCGTTATTGTATTGTTAAATCATATGTAGTACGTACTTTAAGCCTGTTATGAAACTTTACGCTATAGATTCGTGAACATACATACATATTAATCTATGATGTAGATTACCTCTCACATAGATGTATTTAAGGTGAATTGAATGACTGGATTCTAAGAACCGCCACGTGTCTAATAATAGTCGTAAAGTGAAGAATGAGTTACACAAAACTCAACAAGATAGTTATAAATTGCCGGATGCGATGAGCTTCGATACCAGTAATTTACGAGTTCGTCGACGCTATTCGCTTTTAGAACTTGCGTTGACCCCAGGATCTAAGAAGAATTAGTAGTTAAGGCTTTATTTGGCCAATTTGCGATTTATCTTATTCGTTGGTGGGCCAATTCGGGTTTAATACAGTTTTTCTTTGGTACAAAAATACCAAAATCAAATTATTCAAATGTAATAATTAAAGTGGGTTAATTGAAATCGACGGAACCCCGCTGAGAGGGATACTTTTATTTAAGTTTAATTTAAACTTACTTAACTAACGTAGCTCAAGTTATCGTACTGATTAAGTAAACTCACTTTATTTGTCACATCGTAACGTATAAACTATATTTCATTTAAAGTATATCCAATATCAAATACAAGTATACAAATATATCAAGTCATATTCATCACATAACCTGAGGATGTTTCCTTTTTAAATACGACAACGATACGACAAAATATCGTATAACTACATTGAAGAGTGAATTCGTAATCTCATTCACACGGCCGTCAAAGTATTACATATTGGAAAATGATTCTCACGTAATCACGTAATGTCGCCGTCGCGTCGCTGTCGCAACAGTAATGGCCGGTAATGCTTTTTATCCACGAGAGACATATGTCGAGGACTTATACAAACTGAAGAAAGTTATTAAGGTAGACATTGAATTTAGTATAGTATATTACGAAAAATTAAATCCCATAACGAACTAAAGTTATCTAAGACCTACTCAGATTAAATCTAAAGACATATCACACGGGAAATCATCACTCATCAAAAGGGAATTATTAAAACTTTACAAAATTTGACTAGACTAATAGACTACGAGAGGAATCTAAATAAAAGGTTTCAACATAGTTAAAAACTGCGTTTATGACGTAGAAGCATACCTATTTCTAGCACCAAGATTGGCTATTCGCTATTAGACCAATATTTACTTGAAGAACGATGTGTATTCCCTGTAATAATACACGTAGTGTAATTAAAAGTTCACTCTGTATCTTAGTTCGTAATAATCATAACTGACATAAAAAGAAAACAAATAAATGTTTGGTCATGGGTTGTGAATGTATGTACCTAAAGATGAAATAATCAATTAGCTCAATTCGATAACGAAAGGAAAAATACCAATAATTTGATTAAATTAAAACATAAATAAATATAATCCCTTCCAAAGAAAGGGACAGCAAGATCATCTACAGCACTTAAGTAAAGCACTATTCTTATCCAATGCTATAACTCAATCGTCTGATTGCTCTATAATGGACGAGGGCCTTGAGATGAAAAGATGAAGACAGCTACGACCGCGCCGTTACGGAGTTCGTACCAGATTTACACAAAGAAAGACATTATCCTCGAAAGCGCAGTCACGAGCGGGCAATTTGATAGAGATCGTGGCTACATCGATACCAACCACCCACGACTCGACTGATGTGACCCGAGATGGGTGTCGGAGATTCCAGATTACCAAATTTGACCAGGTTTTAACTTATGACATATGATCTAATAACTTGTTATTAGAAACTTGTTATGTGACCATGAGTTGAAACGCTTAAAGTAAATTCGCTGAATAAAAAATGCACTTGTTCGATTTTATAAGGTCACGAAGTTGCACTGCAAATGTTAGTAGGTAATATTATTTTTTTTTTTCGCGAATTGTCATTAACACTGACGTGCCGCTTATAGCGAATAAACGCTAATAGCGGGACGTCTGTTATAAGAAATTGAATGATTTTGTTTTCTTATAAAGCTGATGACACTTAGGTATTATCAAACAAGTCATTTGGCATTACGTTAGGAACACCTAGGTACATATTTGTAAATCAATAGTTCTTTCTAACGTAACATAATGTATTGTAATAAAATATTTAGGATATTATGTCAATTATCAGTTTTGGAAATTTTGATTATCAATTAAATGATAATGATAAATGACAAGGAATATTTATTTAGACAACGTACAAAAATGTTATGTACCGACCACCAAGAAGATTCAAAGCTGATCCGGTTTAATATTAATAAAGGTGCATAAAGGTCACGTAACACCCAAACTAGTATCAGGTCTGTCATCAGGCCCACCATCTCGTGGGGACGCAGCCACCCAAAGCGCTCAGCCGGAGTAATATCTATATTTACCTCTAATCGCAGTAACACTATGATTATACGTCAATTTGCCGCGTCCCGCGCATTATTTATATTTTTTAAACGCGCACCAAACTCGATAATGAGATGGGATTGGGAGTCACGAACGTGAGTTTGTTTTAGCTGGAACAAAATCGTAGAGTAGATTACGTGATATACTTTTAATCATCTTGATATTTCACTTTACACTCTTCATATTCTCACCTGCTGAAGTGCTAATAAATAATTTAAATAAAATACACATCAAATGAAATATTTCATTCTAATTATGATAATCATAGTCATTTGTTTCACAGTCACCGTTGACAATTATATAAGGTAAAGAGCACGTGATTTCCTGAGACAGTTGAAAAATCTCTAACAAAGTCTATGTATACATATCAAGGTACAGAGCCTCTAAATTGTTGAAATGTTGAATTGTAAAACAAATAGGATAAGGAATACTCATCGTGGTAAAAAGGAAACTACTACAAATATTCCCTTCAAAATTAACGAAAATAGGATTTTTTCATTACTAGGTTTACAGATCTTTTATAACCGAACACTGACTCCATACCAGTCGATGTGCAGAGCGCCAGGTGATAATGTGCGATGGTCGCCACCGCGGGCGATCACTATCGACGTGTTTGTAAATGATTTATGGTCAAATTGCAGACCATTACATACTTACACTTGTACTATGTGACACTTGCACGTTTCAAATGAAATACCCAATATTTTACATCTTTTGGTCTTACGTTGGTATGGAAAATATAATAAAGTAATGCAATAAGCGTAACAAGATAATTGTCATCATCACAAACCATAACTGTCCCACTGTTGGGCTCGGGCCTGCTCACACAATGTGAAGGGTACAGGCCATAGTCCACCACGCTGGCAAAGTGTGTATGGGTAGATTTCACAAACATTATGGAGAATTCTCAAGTGTGCAGGTTTCTTCACGATGTTTTCCTTCACCAAAGCAAGTGATAATTAACTTGTATTACGCACATAACTTTTTGAAAATGAGAGGTGTGTGCAGGATTCAAACTCTCGCCCCCACGTTCGGGAGACCAAGGTTCGAATCACTAGGCTATCACTGCTTACAATATAATAAAATCTCGAAGAAACTTTATAATTTGTCCACGATATCTAAATTAACGTTTCCGTCGATATAGCTCGGTACTAAAATAGATTTTGCAATATAAATGAATACATGTAGTCACTCTTTCGTTAAGTATACCACAAAACGTTACGGTTTGTATATTACGTTTACACATTCAAACCCCCACACAAAAGCTGCGGTTGCATTAGACAAAACAAATAAGACATCACTAGCACCCACGAGCTTAGAACAAACTTATCTTTCACATAAATGTCCGCCACGGACCTGAATCAAATCCAAGAATCATCGCTACCCAGCCTATGTTACTACCAACTAGTCTACGGGTCATCGATAGATAGGCCTTGGTTTTCGACTGTTATAACATTTATAAAATGAAGCAAGAAATAAAACAAGCGTGTTTTCTATCTAGTCATAAACTAAGTTAACACGCTACGACGACATACAATATAATTTATTCAGTATCAAAGCGGTTGGCGTTGCAGTATTTTATGAAAAATCCAATCACCTAAGTGAGGGAGCGGGGCCCTTTCTTCCCTTCCTCACCCCAGTCACTGTGGACCGGACGAAGACATCACGCGAGTATCGTTGCATCGACGTCATATTGATGGAGAAAATCGGTGGGAAGTGATGCGCATCGATTTGTACACGCAACGGAAAACTTTACGTATGAGAAGATATGGAGAAGATGTTTCTAAATGATTTCAAAACTTGGATAACATGCAATGTGTGTTGTGTTTTGACACAAGTCGTTAATTTGACATGTCATATGAATCGATTGTAAAGTTTTCAAATTTCATTATTATACGCTACTTATTATACGTGACTTTACAAACATTTAAGAGAAGAACAACAATAAAAATGTTATCAATTACTTTCTATCGTTTGTTGCTAGGCAACGCTTTGTTGTTAGAAAATTTACTTTAATTTTGTTAAAACGTCGTAGTAAGAAAGTTAGTTAAAACATCGTAACGGAACTTTCCACAGAAATGAGATGTTTATTCGGAGTAAAAAGTAGTCAATAGTACTCGTCGTCTTCCCGACTATCTCCAAACCAAAAATCATACCAAAGCGGAGCTCCGTTGCGTCAGGACAAACAAACAAACACACTTTCGCATTAGTAATATGAGGATAGATCATTTTCTATGTTCCTCTCTGTGTCCTAACGCGTCCATAAATAAATAGTTTAAAAACCATATATTTATACCACTTTTATAGTGCAATAAATTAAGCAACTGTGTTGTTCACCATTGAGGAGTTGCTATATCCCTAAATGTATCTAGTATCAGGAACTAAAGCTGTTTGTAAAATTTCAGCTTCGTGGAGTAAAATGAAGTAGGAAATTGAGTTTGCAAGATTTGCCAATCAAATATACTAACAAATTCATACATTAATTTAAAGAACGATGTCTCCATGTTCCAATATATTTTTTCTGAACCTATGTCCGTCTTTTACACCTAATTTTTCCTGAAAGTCCTGAAGGAAGAAAAATAACCAGACGCATTTGCGTACATTAATAAACCAGTGAAAGATGTTAATAAAGGAAAACTTTATGAAGTGAAGAAGTGAATGGTGAGTCAGTGAATGAAAGAAGAATGATTACTGAATAAATGAATGATTTGTTAGAATTTTACCAAACATTAAGTTATGAATAAGTATTAGACATACGAATCGGTATTTCTGTCGACGGCACTTTAACGGTCACGTTGCGTGGCTTGCGAACAATGCTCAGCCCTTAGGGGGACGATGTGAACGGGGCACGCGGTACATCTTAGACCTCGTGGGTCGAATGTTATTTATAGCATACTATTTATAAATATTAGCAACAGTAGAAATGTCGAACTCAAGCTGAGTTCTTTATTCTCATTATAGAATTTCAAGATATACCATTTTCAACGCAGTTACGGGAACGTTTGACTGGAATTATTATAAAAAAACCCGTCAAGTAGGAGTTGGGCCATACAATGCAGAGATTCTTAAATGTAAGTTGATTCAAATACTCTTTAACTTGCGAACTCTGATTAGCAGTTTTTATTTTGAATTCATCACATATAACATATCCTCATTCCGTTTTTTTAAGGAACAGTTAAAATAAATGTAAAGAATCGATCTTTAGAATTTTGATTTCAATTTCTGTTAGATACTTGTACTGATTGAATCTACTTATTATGTAAGTGTGATTATTACAAATTTTTAGTGTCTTTTTCTGTCAGTCTGCCTTTTCCGCTAGCATGGGTCTGGCAGGTAGACGTGCCTCGCGAATGACAGATATTTTGCAAATAAATTGTTAGCCGTTTCCTACTGCCTATTACTTATTTATCAAAATTTGATTCTTAATAGATTGTTACTTAATATTAAATTAACTATAAAAATAAAAAAAGAGTACCCAAAACAAAGTTAAACAAACACAATAAATAACAATTTAAAAATAAATTCGTTACCATTCGTCCAAATATTTATCACATTCTACGTAACCTATAATGTTGCAAAAGGGGTGCTAAGTCACGTGCCTTATACTATTAGGGTAAAAGATAACCAATCTAATGCAATCCTTCCCCTCCTCTTTGAATAAAGAAAAATGGGACTCCGAGGGGCAATGTAGAGCATTGTCAAGGCTCAAGATACATCGGTCGCTGTTACAAAGGACTTGATTTAATATGTTTAAAATTTATCACTGGCTGGCTATTTGCTTGTGGGTCAAATTTGATTTCGGATATTATGAAGTGGTCTTTTATGATCTGGGATTGTCAATAAACTTTATGGGGTCTTTAATGGAACTGTATACGGATTACGTATCAGTCGTCTTGAGTGGTACACGCAAAATCAATTGGGAGATCGATCTGAGTAATTACGATGGACAGCTCATAGCAATGAATGTTACCTTTTTAACAGGTAAAAGATAACAATATTAGACCCTGGGTTGTACGTCTGACGAAATAATGGACGCAGTATCAGTTTTTGGGTTTTAAAAGATTTATTACAAATTTTGTTATTACCTATTTATGACTCTCCGACGTCATTTCACGATTTCTTCATGTAGATGAAACTTAATGCTAATGTTGTGCAATATGAACATGTGACTAATAGAAGTGTACATGTTTTATTTTTCTTATGTACACTAAAGTAAACTAATTTAAAGTTAAAATCGTCCGTTATTGACTGCATATAGTAGCTTATGTGATTTACATTTAGTTTACATTTCGTAAATAATTGTAGGCAGGTTATTTAAATAAATAAATAATGCAATTTTCTAACAAGTAACAAAAATTAAAATATATATCTCTAATGTCTTTCGCGTACAGAAATCTCTTAGCATCCTCAGCTATAGTTTATAGGAATCCTCAAAGTGTAAAAAATAGTTAACTAGGCTGATGATATGTATTTGGACGACCTAGTTAAGTAAAGTGATCTGTCCATGATTCTATGATAATTTCACTCAAATACTATGAACATAGTTACAGTATTTCATTGACTCAACTGATTGTACATTGATATGTTATAAATTCGAAACCTACATGTATGTAATTACGACCTCTTCTTAATTTTTGTATAACAATATCAGATAAATTGTTATATTATTTTAAATATCATAAAACATAAATAATGACTTTTCTCTATAACAAAAAAGTTAAGTAAGAGCTATACGGACGCCCTTAATCCCCAGTCGATTGCATTAGGGGAGAAGAGACAAATTATTACTTTCCATAATATCATCACACGACTATTACCCGTCGCCAGCGGCGCGTGGCCAAAAATTATTAGTCATTTTATTATTTTTTGCACGTCCATTTCTTCTCATTGTTGAAGAAGAACTGCGCGTTCCGGAAGTTGTAAAGTAGTGATTTGTAACGCACGCGCCGCGGCGCCTGACGCCACTTCCGGCGACGGCCATAATCGCCCTAGACGCGAGATTTTCTACCGAAATCTTGTGTATCTGTAACCTTTTCTTTCGCTTCCCCTCTTTTCCACACCCTCGTTTACTGCCGGCCGCTTTTACTTTTATGCTCTGTTTAGCTAAATTTCGCCGTCCATTTAATTACGGTGGGATTCGTAATGTGTTTTGCACATGACGTTTATACTTCTCGGTTATTCTCGGAGTAGTGGTATAGAAGAAAATGAGGCCTAGTAAACTTTAGAGCAGATAATTTATCCCAAAAATAAGTTGTGTCAGCATTGACGATGGATTGCTGCTTCACCAGTCACCAGTGATTCATATCTGGGTTTCTGCCCTTGAACTTCAAGCATATCTCCTGACAAATGGATTGGCTACCTTCAAATCCAGAGTACTATTGCATTATATTACATTTTGAAATTTCTGAAGTTTAATTAATGACTTAAGCCTCTACTCCACAGAGTATTATAAATTTTGACAGTTCTTATTTCGTTCATGTTGTGTCGAAATCAAAATAGCTGACTTACTCGTTACTTCAACTCAAGTATAATTTAACTTGAATATACCTAGATACAAGTGTTAAATAAAAGTTAGTATATAAATCAATGCTGTCAGCTTAGAAGAAAAAAACTTTGAAATTGAGTAAATAACGAAACGAAAACAACCAAGTAAAGTAACTCAAGCGAAAGATACTTCTAAAAGCAATAAATACATAAAACTGGATAGAATTTACGCACTGGTTATCGTAACACAGGTCGTTGACCCAAAAAAAACAGACCAGTCGACTCTTAATCAGTCTCATTACCACTCTCCGATTCAAAGATTCCTTCGTTTGCGTCGACAATCAATCTGGCCTCCAATTACAGCGGCTTCAGAAGCCGTCACCGCTGCGCGTTCCGATACTAGTTTATATCGTTACTCGCTTTATTTATACAGTTCCCAACTTTATTTATCTACTCGCAGCTGAAAAATGCACAACGTCAAAGCGCTGTAATGCTTTAAAGTCAAATAAGGGGTATTTCGTTAGACCACGCTGCAACTAAGTTGATATTAAAGGTTTCTTGCAAATATTTACGATGTATTTTGCATTATTTTCATACTATGCGTTTGATAGTAGAAAAATAATTAGAAGTGATTAACCAAAACTAACTATTTCAAAATGAGAGTAGTTAATAAACACGTCCCCAATTCAAAGTTATTACAAACCTTACTAAATCGCTAAGATGAAAATTTTAGTTACGAGGAACTCGTACTCACTAATTAAAAGATTTAACCCTCAACGAACGATCTATCTCTTGATAAATAATCATACTGTAGGTTTTGTAAGTGCGTTTTGACTACCAAAGCGATTGATGTCAATCTGTTTATTGGTGCTGTTGACGTCCAAAGACAACGCAGTGACCACTCCAATATCAAATAGCTCTATCAAGTCAAGTTACACGTAGTTCTTCCATTGCCTGCTGCTTCACATGCGTTGGACCGGCGGCGAGGGATCTACGGGTTTCAAGGACCATCTTGGGTCACCTTTT
>DWPA01006874.1:0-10702 GCA_018251375.1 Calpodes ethlius
AAACTGCTTTCGGGAAACACAACTATTAATGTAAACAGATTTAAAGAAATATGCGCGAATACGTAGGCGGGTAGGTCTCGATTCGGATCCAACTGTTCGCGAGGTTTGATGTAGAAATAAATGCCATTATCCTTTAGTCTGGCTAGGCATTGGATCGTTTTTGCAGAGAAAATAGTTAAAACAAAATGAATTAATATAAGGGGACGTGCATTCTCCCCCGCCCAAACGCAAGATTGGCATGATTGATCACTTATGATGTCTTTGCTGACCGTTTGAGGGTGTTCGTTTAGCTGTGCTTATGGTCAAACTGGACATTAGGTTCTCTGTACCAAATCAGTGTGTGGCACTTGTTGCGTGGCTGCGTAGGACCCGGATAGCCGTTTGCATATAAATACCGTCGGTGCGGGGTGATATGTCGCCCCATGGAAACGGGTCTCGGGCGCTCGATGCGAATCGGGTGATTAATAATGCGGGCCCCGGGGCACGAGTGCATGAGCAAACAAAAAGCTCACGATCGATAACGCAAGCACTAGAGATACGATGTGAATTGCGACTGCCAGCGGTGCGCTGGGGACGTTGGGGTGCGTAGGGAACTATCTAGTCGGGCGAAAAATGCACGAGGATATCTTATAGTACTTGTATATGTATATTTTTGCTTTATTGCAGTTTACTTGTGGGGTTGGGGGTAAATATTGTATAAAATTTGGGTTAGAATACATTTAATTTATAAACACAATGATACCTGCTATTGTTGGGAAACCTATATGCATCCTTTTCTCGCATATAGGGATTAAACGAACCCCTATTAGATTATGCCTAATCCTGTAATAAGCGCCTATGTAAGCGGTCTCAGCCTTTCTGCATTGCACGGATTAAACGCAGTGTTGTCTTCTTCAGGATATTTACCTGTTTTGAGGGTATCTTATGCACACGAAGACTTACCTCCTTCCATTACATTTACGAAACTATGTGATCAAACAGTAGTGATAGTAATCACAAATATTATAATAACATTCATACCTGCATTCAATATTTATACATAGGCGACATACTTACTCGTATAATACCATAAAGCGATACCAAGAAATACCTGTATAGATATACATCTACTGAAGCTACAAGCACCGAGCGGTCTTGGAATGTGTTATCGATTTTAGCTGCATCACTTGTCACGCCTATCGCGTTAGCATACAAGCTTCGAATCATTTCGCTTTGAACGAACATCATCATTAAAGAAAACGAGGTATCTACCGTTCGTTACGTTACTTTGTAAAGGTCCGTCTCTGTCGAAACAGGTTGTTGTTTTTAATTGCACGAGATAATCTGTTAATAAACCTCATCATCCTGATACTATTTCAGATAAAACCGCTATTACCTGTGTTGTATGTTTATTGCAATGGTGCTCGTAGTGCGTTTGCATTTAGTGATTATTGTAATTTACGGCTATTGCGCGTTTCCCGGAACTTGCATTCAGCGCTCGTCCCGATTCTCATCTTTCACTTCACATTCAATTCCACCGTAATTCGGCATACTGTACCGGCGTGGTAGCAGGGTGAGTCACAATACTTGCTTGTGTTGGGGTCGAAATAGAAAACTGTCGAAATTTTGTTTTCACTATGTTCCACGTAGTAGAGGCGTCTAAGTTAATCTACGTAATTATCGTCTTTTTAATGTACGCCTAGGTAATCTAACGTACGTTTGAAGCACGTAATTACTAAATCGATTAATTAACCTAAGGTCATTTTATGGTGCCCACATAAAACAAAACAGTATCAACTGTAGAGAGTAAATCAAAATTTAAATCGTGAGTATCGTATGCAGGTTGGTACATAAAATATAAAACATTTTCTGCTGTACTTAATATTTGAATGGCGCAGACGTATGGAGTGGGAAATGCTCGTTAGTGCATTAAATGCAAACATCGGTAAAATGTGCAACGCGACAAATATGAAAAGTGCGGAGGTGCGACACGGTCCACGTCCCGCACACCCAATGGACGGCGTCCAATTACGTGAGTTGCGGACTGGGCAGGGTTGCCATCGCTCAGCCTTAATATTAATGACAAGTTAAATTCTTTGTTTCATCATGCAATCATATTCTATTGGTCAACTTTCAGCTAATAGACAGGCAATGTATGCATTACTAGGTAAAAAAATATTGTAGAAAGTGTTAAAAAAAATACTGGCAGTTAATAGCCTACTGTGAAGTTGTTACAAATGATCTTGCACATTTTATGCAAATATATTTTTTGCAAAAAAAATGTAATATGACAGGTGTTTCACATTTTAAAGATATCCCGTACATAAAGACATACTGTCTTACGTAAGCAAATTTGGATTATATACTATTCGTTAAACCAAACTTCAAAATTTAGGTAAGATGTAAAGAGTTTCTCAAAATTTATCAACCTACAGCCGAATATAAAGTTTTATTAGTTGTAACTTCCACATTGTACGCAATCCCTGACCGGATGCGCTCCAATCTAGGACAAATCGGGGAAAGCCGGCCGGCAGTCAGCCGGCGGCCGCGGGCAGCCCTACGCATGGCCAATCGGATGCGCGACGGACACGCTGCGAGCGTTAATTAGAGGGACTCCCGGCCTCGCAGGGCTTCCTATAACTCTCCCGTGCCTGCCGCCCTCGCTAACCAATTACCGGCCGCTGATGAACGCCGCGCACAAAACTTCCCACTCGATTCCATTTTCCATTACGCGACGTTCGGCGCACTCGCCACTGAGCACGAACTGTTTGCAAAACTTTTATGACAAGTTTTTTTATTCGGTGTCTGTTGCGAAGTGGGCGTGTTGAGAGTGTGAGAGACAAACAAAATTGCACTTTACTCCTGTTTAGATAACTTAAGTAGCAACTGTAGTATAGATGCATTAGTGATTCATGGGAGAGTCACGTCGTTTATATGCGAAGACTTCACAGACACGTTGCCGGATAAAAAATAAGTTGTGAATCCATTTGTTTGTTGGTTCTTCATCTTCAACATTGCAACAGAAACATGTTAATATTTCAGATAAAATTTTGAGTGAGAATTTGAAATCTAGACGGATTAAGTACCTTTAATTAAGTACTTTTGCGATCAAATTGTCTGATATGAAACTCGTTGACCTTCTTAAAAACCGTACCTATAGTTATGGGTCGTTCGTTGCTCACCAAGTTATACCACGGGGTTTGATTGGCTTGGTCTCATGAATGGTAACAGATTGTCAAACGTTGACGACAGTTTTGCAAAATAGAAGCTAGAATATAAATTTAATCTGAGGATGAAACAACCGATAGGACGAGAATAATGTAACAAAAATGTTCCTTGTGGATCCTTGCCTGGCTATCGATTTAATTTTAATGAAATCAACCGCATCTTATCCGAGACGATAATAACCGGTCCGTCCCACAGGATCTCGTTTCGTTTATTACATAGTTGCGGGCAGGAGACTGATAGGAATCGATTTTTAGTTTTGCGCCATTGCGCTTTCAATCTACCCGCTGAAAAAGGAGAGAAATGGGCTCGTCGAAACAGATAAATATCCCGTGCGAGGTACAAGCCGAGACGACGGTTACGGATTGGGTGACATTGTGATAAAAGTCTTACATGGACATTTCAGATATCTTGTGTCTGAGTGAAAGCTCGCGGGCGGCCGGCTGTTGTTTGTCATGTGTCGCGTCGATGGAGGAGGATGGAGGCCTCGCCCCGTGGGGAAGGGCTTAAGTGGCCGCGCCGTGTTTGTTTTCCGAAGATAATGTATCTGTAAATATAGCTCGTCGTGTTCACGCTCGCCAGATTTTATTTCAGTATACATTTAATTAACACTATTGGATATTAACATTATTGGATTTGAATTTTTATATCCTTACGTGTGAGTTTAATGTGTTGCCGCGCCCGAGTTACATTATCTAGGTACGATTGTGCGTATTACCATAACGGGAACGCAAGTTCAATTCTCGTGATTTGATCTAGTTAAATTCTTGTTTTGATTAATCAAATTCCGTTCAATTACAATAGGATTACGTTTATTTCAGATGCGGATTGATCGATGGATTATTAAATTCAAGTATTATTATATTCTATAACACCGCTATTTGCGCCTTGCGTAAAATGTAAATTTTTACAACCCACACGGGTGCTTATGTATTTAAATTTCAATAATGACTAAATCAAATCATTCTATTATTAAATTAAAATTCACGACGTATAATTGCGGGATAAAATTATTAACTAAATAATTTTACTTACATTTTTCTCCAACCTGATAAGCGGGTTTCACCGTTATAGGTGACTACACACCAAACTTTATTTTAATTACGTGTGTGTGTCATGTTATATGTAATGTAATATTGTATCTTTGTTTTCAATTAACCTCGCCTATTTAATTTGTTTAATACCCATGCGGCGTATTCCATTTGCCTGTATTTGATATGGACAAAATGGCTGCCAAAATCTCCTTATTAAGAATTTATGTCGAACAATATTTAATAATATGTTTACAGATCCCAATCTCTAGAGATACGGAGGTAATCCAATATCATATAAATTGCGATTGTAAATGTTTATCAGCATTAATATCAACCCGAAATATATCGTTGTACAATATTAATGTCGCAAATGACTTGTTATGACAAACTAATTGCAATAATCAATCAAACATCAACCGATACAAATTAAATAGAGCGGCGGTCGGAATGCATCCAAAATGAAAAGGATATTTCATTTCCGCCCACGAGGCTAATACCGTGGGCGAAATTCAATTCATAATGTTATGCAATTATGGAAGTATTCTGTAATATCCGAGTGCACGGTGCACGGCGCGGCGGCCGGCTAAACGCTAGCGTCTGTGTAGGCTTTACATGAGTCAAATATATTATGTAGTTGAACAGTTCGTCGGAGCTCTAAGTGGAAACTGCAATGGCGGCGCTGCAGTGGGGGCCGCCTCCCTGCCTGCCTCCAGGAAAGCCCTGGTGTACGGATTTACTATGTACTCAATTGACGTACAGATATATAGATTTGCGTGCAACTCAGACCGATGTGAAATTGAATCTAGACGTAATAACTTTGAAACTTGTTCTGTTAGGGGTTTTTGCGTTGGTTGCCTATTTGAGTCGAGTTCGACTGGCTTGCTTGTGGTATGTATCTGGATGTACCTGAATTTAGGTTACAGTTAATGTTTATATTATTAATAATTAAAATTATTTAAAATTAAAACGAAAGTGTATTATAGGGTTCTTATTGTCGTACTTAAATGTGCTATACTGTCCTGAAAGCAATGTGAAATTGTTGTACATTAAACAAACATATTATCTATCTATTCGAAACGTGATAAAATACCTACATATTGAATTTATTCAGACTTCCACGTTACTGAATTCCCAGTGCAGGCGAAATCATAGGCAGGAGTAAAAGGACTTATCCTCAAGAGTACACAAAGGCTCAGGGCAAGTCCCATCTACGTACTAACGATCGCCAACAAGATTTTTTCATCGTCTGCCGGCGCACAACTCAGCCCCCGCGCTCGCTCCGACGGGCGAAGTTACTGGAAAATTGCACTTAATCCGCCGACGTCTGCACTCTACATGCTTTAGTCTCCTCAGCTTTCAAACTTAATTTCATGGGCTCTCAAAAGTTGGAATTTCTTTGACCGCTCTTGTTCTCAATTTATATATAAAAGGAGAACTGAAATTTGACACACAGGTGATCTTTATATAAAGGGCTTATCTATCGCTCAGGTCAGATTTTACGCAACTTTCGCGAAGAGTATTTCGATATATTTTATTTAGAAATATATTTATTGGGTGCTTGAAAATTTGCATATTGTATAGTCCACTATGAGTCGAGACGGTAATCGGGGTATGAGGTGAGACGGGAAGGAGTGCGCGCGTCCCGCGACGTCTTGGTGCACGTTATCAATTCAAGTTCGATGCATTTATCGATTTTACTTCCGCTTACGTTGAATTGTGAGAGTTTTGAAAATTATATTAAGACCTGAAAAAGAATTGCTTTAGACTGGCCTATAGAAATAATAAATTAAATAAAGAGATGATTTTTATGTATAGTTATATCATCATCATCATAACCCATAACTTATATTGCTGTGCTCGGGCCTCCTCTCACAATGTGTAGGGTACAGGACATGGTCCACCACTCTGGCCAAGTGCGGATTAGCATACTTCAAATGTAAAGTTTACTTTGATTTTATGACGCACAGAAAAAAATCCATTCGACCAGTTGGTATAGAGCCATGCAAAATCATGACACTGGCTAATTGGCATGTCGACCTGTCGCGAAGTGGAAATAGGTTACTATAAACTAGGAGATATACAATTTTAGGAAATTCTCCCACTATATAGAATAAAGGTAACTATATTTTTCATTTAATTAAGATGTCAAATTTGACAAGTAGTGGTAATTTGCCCGGGATTGGAAATCAGGAGGATTAATATTATTATTTTTTGATTACCTTTCTTATATTCGTCTTTGTCTTTTTGTCTTCGTGTCTTTCGTAAGTGTACCCTTCAGTAGGGACCAGAAAAAGAGCCATTATTTTACTGGTCCCTACCAACTAGATACTAGGTTCTGATAACAACTGTGGACAGGTGCGTTAGGTTTAGTATGCGTCGACGGACCGTGGTCCGTTTTTGCGTCGAGTCGTAAGGAACAATGGCCGGCGGCGCATTCCATCCGCATCACCGTTAGCCGGCCGGCAATAATCGTGGCGCTGATCGCCGCCCGCCGCCCGCTGCCCGCCGGCCGACCGACATGATAAACCGAACTAATAAACATTCAACACTTCCGCGCTCCACAACATTAAACCCTCCACCGGCGGTGACCGGCACCGTCATGATTCTTTCCGTCTCACTCGCTGCATTACCATGCCAGATACCTTACGAGATGAGCCGACTCGTAACCTGAAGCTAAACATCCTAAAGCATTTTAATATTTTATTTATATCCTAGTTAGTATTAAGTTCCAGATATGGAAACGAGATATAAATCAAACAACCTTTTACAAAGTGAGCCCGACATCCTAACTCGCCGGGTGAGAGTAGTCGGGGCGCGGTTGGCTGCGAGCCAGACCAAACAGGGTAAAAAGCAAGGGCGACGGCGACCGCGCCCCGAAATAGCGAGCAAAGTCAAGGCGTGTGTCTGCTGCGCCTACGGGCGTGTGGAACGATGGCTGACACCGTACACGAGACACGAACGCGCGGACACGCCGCTCTGTGCCTTTAGACATTAGGCACGCCCTAGCCTAGGGAGCGCCGATAGCCTCATCGCCTTTACAACTGTTTAATGTAGCTAGACGCATAAATACAGTGGCAATTAACACGATAACACTGAAGCTAATGTCATCGCGGATGACGCAATTGTCACATAACTGCGCGAAATTTCACCCGAGAGTGAAACATTTGCTACTTCGTCCACTTCAATTAGGCTCTAATTCTCATAGGGTTCGGGTGTCAAACATTTAGTAAGAGAATATTTTTTTATTTGTTTAGTGTGAAATTAATAAGCGTGAAATTGTTTCAATGGGACATAAGCGGGGCGCACGTCGCGCGCATTTGGTACAATAGCGGTACGCTGACTCATACCCGACAGGCTTGAGACTGAACAAGGACATCCTCGTGCTGCCGCGCCGGGCCGCCGGGCCGCCGGGCCGCCTTGCCTGTGCCTAATGGAAACATAAACATCGTTACTCCATATCCGTCGTTTCTATTCACCATTGTGCTGCAACAAATTGCAGACATAATAGACCTTGCGACACCACGGCATCGCTTCGTGCTGTGACACACTGGTATTTTAAGGATTTAATTACAAGATTGAGCAATTTGTCGTCGATGGTTTCTACTCGTGCCTTATTATATGTTAAATTATCATGTCCATTATGTTACAAGTGTTGTTTTCTTGTCCGTACAGATGACTTGAAAGCGGTAGCGAAGCGTCTGGTCGTGCAGGCAAAGCGGGTGGGTTCCGCGGACAATATATCAGTGATAGTGGTGTTCTTGAAGAACCCGCGTGATATAGTCGCCGACAACTGCCCGCCCATGGACCTTGGGTGAGTAATCTACACTAATGTAATAACGACTGGAACAATTGAAATTGAAACGTTACATTTTATACAACAGACAATATTAATGAATATTTGTGTGAAAATCCGACTGCGGTTAACATTGAGAGCTCAAGTGTTTATTTCCAAAACCGCATTGCAAGACCTAGTTGATGTAATTATCAAACTAGCCAACGGGGATCCAACCACTTAACATATGATACGCTAGGTATAAACTGATATACACTGCAGTTGAGTTGAGTTTAAAGCAAAATATCATAGTGCCAGTAGCACTCGGATCAAGATTGTCCTGTCAGTTACATCTTGCACCATGTAGGGTTTCTGACGGAGCGCATTATACGCCGGATATTCAAACCTGTATAACAATGCCTACATAACCTGTTAGGTGTGCGTATATGTAGCACGTTATAATGTCAAACGAATATTATTGTATTATTTATCTTAATATTGCTGCATAGATTCCCGAGAATTTCTAATAAGTTTTGCCAACTATGTGTCTGCCTCTTGAAAGTAAAATTTTTAATCAACCTTTCTCGGGTGAAGCTGTCACAGTAGCGTCGTTGTTGATATCTTTTATATTTTGATTGATTATGTAATTACTGCATAATATGTATATATACTGAATAGGATATTGGTTCACCTTCACCTTCATTTATGTCATCCCTTACACCAGGACCAAAACTGAACGACTAAAGAGAGAGAGAGAGAGAGAGAGTTATAAATACGTAAGAAATATTTTATAGTCTTTTTGGGATTAAAAATTTAAAAAGGATCCCTTTTAGTTTCGTCATGTTGATTCCTCTATAGCTTAGCGCGGAGACCCTTGGTACTAGAAAACGCCGACGAAGTTGTATATAATACCTATCATAATAAATATATATTTTCAGAGTATCTCCCCTACACGTAAGGATTCATGACGTATTTTCTCGTTAATTCCACATAACAGGGTATAGTTGAAAATATATTGTTTTAAAATGGACATATCTTCTCTCTATTTCTCTTGAAGAATTGTGATATTTTTATCAAGTAACAGTTACTTGGATTTAATTAACCTCAGGGTTCTTAATTATATGGAGCCATGTCTTTCTTTTTTGTCATTTGTTTGATAGACCTCAATGTCAAATTTGGTAATATAATATGCCGATCAGTAATAATTCTCTTTGTTATACTTCTTTGAATATTTGCATAAAGCTATTCACATAAAAATCCTAGCTTGGAATTTAATTTACTTAACGTCTTCGCATTTTGAAACTGGTTTAGCGGCGTGGATAAGAAAGACTTGGTAAAACTTGAAAATATCTTGTACTTGCCGACCTTGAGAGACTATATACGGCCTATCGTCTATCGTCCACCCACAGCCGTGCGAAAACGAAAGTTACTGCATTACTTTCTACATTTGATCTCGTCTATAGCACCATGTCATGTAGACGGCATGTAATTTGGTCAGCTTATCTCTTCGATAATGGTTGCGAGAATCGGCGTCACTGCATGATTTCCTTAGAAGTGTCGATAGCTACGTGCCTTATCGAGTTATCGTTGTCCTTATACCCTTTGTTGTAATATCTGTATAAAACAATATTTTGATATTCACACAGTTCGGATATCAATAAATACACTAACACGATTATCTATTCATTATGAATAAAGTTTAAAAGAACTACGAGGTACCAATGGATAAGAAATTACCTAATGATCAAAATATTTCGTCTTATCCTTCTGCTGTGCTCTTATGATCTTGATTAGCGCTTGTATTCAATTGTATTTTAATTAAATACAATATATCAAGTTGACGTATAAGGAACTTTTAAACCTTAAGAGCTAAGTAGTCCTTGGAGAATTTAGGGGCACCCCATTCGTATCGACGGGGGAATAGCTTTACCCGATTACAAGAAGCTATTTGGTAACCCTATAGTGGAACTGCTGCGAAATCAAATTTGTTGTCTTAACTATTGAACTGGCTGTCGACCAGCATTTGTGACAGCCGATCGGCGTCATTTGGCTATATCGGAACAAGTTGGTGATTCACAGTCGATTCCGAATCAATAAGTATGGAGAGACCTTTACTGAAAACCTCCTCGCCACTTTTGTTCTTTGCACCATTTACTACGATCTGACCGACTTGTTTGAGTGTACTCTTGAAAAAGAAACAGTTTTTTGCGCAACAAACACTCTCAGAGGTACTTTAACTCTTTGTAATGTATTGCTATTTTTAAATCATCATTTGTGGTATCGATTAGGTTATTTTTGGTGCGACATTTACGTCTTGGCCTATGCCCATTAGCAAAGTCATGCAGCATGAGTGTTTGATTGGGACTAATTCATAATGAAAATCTTTTAAGGTTTTTTTTTATTTTATAAATACATATTTTTATTACACTAATAAAATATAAAGACAATCACTAGATGTTGCTCGCCGCTTCGCACGCGAATGACAAATCAACAGCAATAAATAAGTTATCAATTTCTTTCCATCACTGGATGCTAGGCAACGCTTTGTTATAAGACACTTACTTGATTTTGGCTAAAATATACATCGTAAAGATCAATTCTTTCCACGGAAATGAGATGTTTATTCTCGGTAAAAAGCCACGTCGTCATCCCAACTATCTCTAAATCAAAAATCATACTATAGCGATGCTCC
>DWPA01006875.1:0-10701 GCA_018251375.1 Calpodes ethlius
AGGCTTGTAGCATTACGTGCTTATATCTGATCATATCGAGCGTGTAATAGTTTACTGTGTGTGACCTTTGTTACGAGTGTACTTTCCCCTTCTCCGTAACAAGGAGGGTGATCCACGAGTTCTTACGAGGTACGGAACGAAAGAACCTTAGTTCCAGTGCCACAGAGTAGGAACATGCAGTGGTCCATTAGCTTTCATGCCGTAATAAAAGTCGACATCGTCTAGACATTGCGTCATTTCCACTAGGTTGTAATATGATACTATCTATAATTTAGATGGGTCTATATTATTGTTAATTTCTCGTAACCACAGTAGGTCGATAAGACGGTTGGAGGTGGTGTATAATATTTAAATTTTAATCAAATAGGTACGCGAAGAGAAATTTTTATACCTAATTCTGTTTAATAGGAACGCATGAATCGTGAGATTTAGTGCAGTAATTAAACTGGAAAATAATGCAAAAAATTTACTTATAATATAATATGTTAATCGTATTTAAATATAAGCAGTGATAGCCTAGTGGTTCGAACGTTTCTTTCCCGATTATGGGGGCGTGAGTGCGAATTCTGCACGCACCTCTAATTTTTAAAAAGTTATGTGCGTACTACAAATTGATAATACTTCTGTGAAGGAAGACATCGTGAAGAAACCTGCACACGAGAGTTCTCCACAATGTTCTCAAAGTTGTGTGAAATCTGCTTATCCGCACTTAGCCAGTGGTGGACTAAGGTCTTTTCCCCTCAAATTGTGAGAGGAGACCCGAGAACAGCAGTGAGACAGTTATTGGTTGTGATGTTTGATGGATCGTTGAATGTGTTAAAAGTTTATTAAATTAAATTACTTACGAGCATTCTATTATTTTGCAGCACAAAACAATCTCCGGTGAAATCATCGCAAAGAGTAAAGATGGTTGCGTAATTTTAAAAGTTACAAATAATGTATATATAAAAAATATCTATAATAAAGGTACTACACTCGAATTAAGATCACGGGGAGACCACGGAACAGACCACTGCATGTAACTAAGACCTCGGAGGAATTATTATAGAATTCCGGGAACACCGCTCACACCGCAATGAGGCACTGATGAATTTGTCTAGACAAGTCCGGTGGCCGACTGTATTAATGACTGTGTTTGGACGATGGTCCTAGTAGCTCAGACTGCTTAGAGTGTACCTATTAGTGCGTTAAATTGCGTTATAACACTGTTAATACTTGGTACCTACGTCATAACTGCGGTCGAAAAAGTGTTAGTGACCCAACTTGTAATAAATTCCATTTCAATATCTTTTACATTATATATACTTAAACGCTACAAAACTTAGAAAATGTACTATCTGGATATCAGATAAAATAGTAGATTATGGGGTGACATGGTCAAAGTAGTATATCTATTGAGTATAATAATGGATTTAAATAGAGGATGAGTGAGAAACGTATTTAAATAAAAAACATTATCGTAAGCCGCAACCTACTTTTGGACGATAAGCGTAATTAATGAATGGTGTCGGCGATAAGCTCAAGAGTATGGTTCAAATAATATTTTGTACGAAAGCGAAAACAATCCGCAGATAAACTTGTTTATAAAACGTCTCGGCCGTTTCCTGGAATTTTGAACGAGTTTTTAAAGGTCTTTATTAACTGCACATCTTACATTTAGGTGGGGGTACTGTGTTGGTTTTAAAATACAATTTAGTGCTGTAATTTTACATATAAGATTTTCAAGTGTTCTACTTCGTTTTATATACACTAGAAACCCGTTCTGCGCACGAAATTCGAACGTAATTAATAATGTCAAAGGATTAGTTCACATTGACAGTATTTCATCTTTTAAACTCTTCAGTTTGACAATAAACAAAAGAGTTTACGTGTCTTATTATCCACGTGTGTGTCAAATACTTGGGTAGTGTGCGTAATGTTTTATTTATTAATCTAATTTACTTTACATTATTATTGAAAAATATTAGCGTCCTGCACTTCTCTTACATATAAACTATAAGTGTGCCAAATTTCATACAACTCCATCCGCGCAATTGTCGTAAAAAGAGGTCCAAAGTACTTCACGTATTAATATATAGATTTAAATATATATATGAACAGACTGTTGACAAAATGTAAAGGAATTTTGTGATAATTTTAGATTCAAGGTTGATTTTACTAATAGTATTTTAATATAAATGTTTCAAATTTGTCAATAGTTTAGTAATTATTCAATAAAATTGAAGCTACATATCTGTGTTTTTACATAGGAAACGAGGACAGTAACCTAGGTACAATTTTCATTGGTTCAGGATGATTTTAATATTGAAGTCCATTAGTAAAGCTATTAACAATTTAAAATACACTTATTGCAGAAGAATAAGTAAAAGTTTATTCTGGACAATATTTTTGCCTATTAGACTTGTTGCCACGATAATCGAAATTGGTCACCGTTTCTGAAATCAGTTTCATAAATTACAAAAAAAACTAGGAAATATTGCTTTTATTCCTTAAATTAAAAATCGATTGCAAATCATTTGTTCGAAGATCGGTATTGAGAGTTAAGACCGAAATCTCAGCCTCTCGATTATGCAATGTCGCGTCTGGCAGACTATTTCGTGGACGGAACAAAAAATAAAAAACACTTAGCTGATCTTATTGTTTCCAGTCGCGAACACGATTTATGTGATGTTCCGAGGAGCTCAGCTTACTTCGAGGTGAAGCTAAAATGCATCAAGATATGCTTTGTTCCCTTTCAAAAATCTGTAGGCGTGTACCTTTTTTTGGTGAGCCTTTGTTTTTAAATTATGTAACTTCGCAATTCCAGTGACTTCACAAAAAACTTTGGGTGATGATGAATGTTTGTTTTACGCACGAGACGAATCCACGTTTCGCTGGCATTCTTTGTTATTTTTAAAAAAAGGGCGCGCAGTTTTCGTCTATTTTTACCGTTATCAAAAAATAAACGTAACTTTTTCCTATTAACCGCACCTCGTTTTAACAAAGGCGTATAGGCTGTGGCTTATTTATGTTTGTGTTGTACAGTTCGCAGGTACGAGAGGTTTTACTGCAAGCGTTTATAGGCCAGCATCCCTGATCATAAAACCTTCGCGTCCTGCGGTCGCGTGTTCGAACCGGTTGTAGGGTAACATTGTTCATTATTCAAATTACTGCATGCTGTTATAATTCGACGCTAGCCTTTCCAACTGCTATTAAGCCCTTCGCGGGCTGACTTGTGTGCCTTGAATACTGTTTGGCCCTAAGGTTGTATTAGGCCTGTTGTGATTACAATACAATTTATGTTGTTGCACTGTGTACTACAGTACATTACATTGATATTTTCGTTAAATAACAATACCTTTATTTCAAATATTACTGAAAAATTTAACTATTCGCCTACAACAATATGCTAATTACTTTGCAGTATACTTAGTACCTAAACCTGTGACCTTTGTTGCAACTGCAAGGAAAATATACATTTACATAATTTGAATAGTTTATTTAACTGCTCACTGGAAAATAACGATTATTTATTTTAAAGGATCATAATTAAATTTAGAAACAATACCGAGAACAATAACAAGAAAATTAAAATTTTCCAGGACGTCATAGTTGTGACTAATTTTCACTCAGCTGCAACGGAGAGGTCATGCGGTCATGCAGGTCTACGGGTTACGGACAGCGTTGCATGCGAAACGTCGACTTCCTGGTATCGATCATGCAGTTAATAACTGTAGATATTTAATAATTACGTCACACGAGGACGTAGGTGTAGGTAGGGTCGCTAGTTGTAAAGTGTCAGTAGAAGGGGTATTATAATAAATGGCATGTATAGACGTTGGCGACACGGCGTCGGTCGTGAGATAAAACCGGTCCTCACTTCCTCGTGTCGTGAGCGATCAACGCTATTCGAACTATTAGCGAGACGACCCGACTCCGCCTAATACTCTCCGACGTTTATGAAACTTGCTTCTCATACGTCATTGCGTACATTTACTAGTTGCGAATCTAAAGGTCCGATATGCAGAGGTTTTATATTACGACATTTTAAAGTAACTTCTGTGTGAACGGGTTAACGTTCCTTTTGGAAATTCAAGATAACGCATTACGCAGTTATGTACGATTAAACTTGATAAACAGATGTTTTCAGGAAAAGTACATCAATTCTATTCAAGAACAACCAAACGTTCAGGCCTGTAGCGACTTCTATAATGATACAAACAAACAATACGTACGAGTTTAATGTGTTTAGAAACACATGGTTATTTATACAGAAGTGCATTAACTAAGTGTTTCAATTAATAGCGGAAAAATCCACTCTGCCGACTGTTGAACTGACTTATAAAAAGCTTATATCGTTAATTAACGCTCACTCGCTCACACCCCCCTCGCCCCGCGCCGCATACACATAAACATGAAGATTCCCGGGGACCCTAACTGCTATTTTGACTGCTAATCAAAGTTCATACAAATTTGGTTATGGGCGTGTAAAATAACACTGAATGATGTCCAAGTTTACTGTTTTGTATCAACGAAAACTTATGGGAACTATTGCGTTATAAACCTACCCGTTATAAACATACCCTCAATAATATTTTTTTTCAAATGTCCTCCAATACAGACACATGGGATACCCTAATTTAAGCATATGGTAACTTTTCTTTATAACCACCACAATCTTAATAAATGATTTTAAGTAACGTAAAATTACGTTCTTGGAACACATCGCTTGTGTTGACTCAATTTCTCTGAAAACCAAGCAATTTAATTTTCACAAATAAGGAAGGGAAATCCGTATTAAAAACTTTGAATTATCTCAATCGCTTTAAGTGCTACATTTCCTACAGTAGTTTAGTAATGTAAAATTAATGTCAGCTAAATGGTATCCCAGTATTATATGTATAGTACCCAACTAAACAATCAAATACACATATTCTAACATTTTTTAAATACACCAGTTGTATAGGTACATAATACTTAAGTATTTAGTTGTCTTAAGTTCCTCAGAGTTCAGTAAAGTATTTTTAAAGACATATGAGAGTCACCAGATGTCATTTTATTACATGATTAGGTTGTGTTCCATAGCCTAAATCAATGCCATCTGGTTACGCCTTATGGCATAAAACCATGTAATTTTAAAAAGACCGGAACCCAGTAAACTTTACAATGTAAATTTATTGTAAGAAATGTATTGACGTAATAACTACTGACTGCAATGTGGTTAGTATTTAATTACCCGACCGGACGATGAATATGTAGACGGGCAAAGGTTAGCATAATAGCTTGCAGAATTAGTTGACCGCAAAGTTTATGGCGAAGAGTAGATCACATCATTCGAAGGACGAACCAATCAGCGAATTACAATTCGGAGGCGGTGCTCTATGTTACCTGTTTAATGAAAGACAATGGGCAGTATTTGTACAGAGCCGTTAAGACCATTTCAGAGGGCAGTAGTTCGAAAGCCTATAGTGATGTCTTCTTCTAACACTCCTCTCCTGGCACAGTGTTCGTGGTCATGTATTGTCTATGTTTGGTATCGGCCTTTGCGACATCTTTCCGCCTTTCCTATTCATGGCACTGCTTGTATATTCTGCGCTGGTACATTTTGTAGAAGTTCTTATTATATCTGTCCATGTCATGTGGGCTATCGGCCGCGAGAACATTGACCCTCCATTCTACCTTGATGATGAATGGTAACAATTGATTATAAAGTTGAAAATAACCGCAACACCCTACAACTTCTAAAACCCGATTCCTAGGAAAATAATTGATTAGCCAATTGATGTAGCCAAAGAAAATCTTACTAAGATGACGCTTTGAGACAAAATGTTTTAAGCTGTGCATACTAATATGATATTTTTATTTTTAAGCACATTCGAGCCCAGAAGTAGCACTTGTATGGATTGTAAAACAAGTGAAGTCGTGCAAGCAACAACCGCAACAGTTAAATTAGTAGGATTATGTTAATTATTTTTAAAGAATCGATACTTATGTTCTGAGAATATTATTAAACGATAATAAAAACATATCTAGTACTCAACAGTATTAATTAGGTTCGTTAATACGACTATGTTTATCGACAAATATCCGCACCGTACTTTATTTAATTACATCCTTTGTGACTATTAAAATAGGTTAATGAATAACATTGTTTAATCACTTGTTTACAATATAAAGGAAAACCGCTATTAAAGAAGAAAAAAACGTTGTTTCATTTTCCTTTTTCCTTAACGTTGGCAAAATGTATCGTTGTATGAAATACTAATCGACTTTAATTTATTATTTTGCATATTAATCGAAGTTCTAATCTAACTAGTTAGTATAGACTTATCTTTTAGCGTACAAACTTCATTGTATAATGAGGACACGATTCCAGAATGTTGGAAACTGCAGTATAAATCAAAATTGTATTTCATTTTTATTTTTTCATATCTTAAACTTTTCTAAAAAGAAACACTATATACTCAATATCAATAATGGTACTCACTATGGTTATAACTTTAACCCTTCACCGCAAGAAATAGAAGAAAATTCCGAGATATGTATCATCAAACTGCTATAGATTTTGTGACAGATTACATCACTGCAACATTCTCTGATAATTATCCGTTCCAGTATCAACAGGAGCACAGATAGCGAGATAGGCGAATAAATAAAAATCTTATAAATTTTAAAAATGCGTTCAAATTTCTACTTACGAGTATATCACCTAAACGTCTCAACATGTAAGGGTGTAAGCGTTAATTAAGGAATTCGATATGCTACATCAAAATAATAGTAGTATACATATTAATATGTGAAGAAAAAACGTTTGTACCCCTCTTTAAGAATATTGTGCGCGTATAGGATTCTGTGATTTGGTTAAGTCAAAATTTACGTGAACAATTGAACTTAATACAAATATGTGTTAGAAATACATTAATTAAAGTAAATAGAATAATCAAAAATATCAGTTTAATAATCTAATATATTGAATTACGGTTGAGTTTCGATTTCAGAGCGCTAAGTCTTTATAGGACTAAGAAAAAAAAAACGATATCTCTATAAAATAATTAAGATTTTCGGAACAAGCCATCCTATATACTTTTGAAATTAAAATAAGGACCTCATATATGTATTTTATTCTAAAACAACGTATTATTAGTGTAACATTAGCGTTCAAATCTCTCCGAACTTCCTACAATTTTCATGAAGTATACAAGTAGCCGCAACTCCAGGTTAACGCTCGTCAAGGGAACGTTGTTTCACCATTTGCTACAGATCATGCCCTATCATGGTAACTGGTTTACTTCTTATACCAATAGCTGCCTTATACTGAACGTCCAGCCAGTCTGCCCACAACTGGTAATTGTTAATCATTACTGGTATTGTTTTATTGGACTATATATTATAATTTGCCAGGTGTATCAGTCTCCCTGCTATGTATTATACAAACTGCTATAACCAGACTAAATTCTTTCTTGTACCAATTACAGCTTTAAATATAAAGTTGCGTTGACAGTTCTAGCTTGCGTGCTTTATATTCTGTGGTTCCGTAATTTAAATAGAAATATTAGTAAGTGTATTTTTTGAGTAGTTGCAAAGACATTTTGCTTGAATTACACATGTGAAATAAGTATGGTGTTGAGTAAATAATTAAGTTCTTTGGACTTTACGTAATAGGCAATAAAGTGTACTTTTATTCCTGACTGGGTCACTAACAGCAAAATCTATTTTCTTCGAGAAATAAGATCGTACGGTAATTACAATAGATTTCAGTTACAATTGAAATAGCGTGATTGAGAATAATCGAACACTACTCATTCGTGAAGTGTGTTGTGTCTAGACACTGAGAGTATGCGTTTCTGACAAGTCGTGTCAGAATCATTGATGTAACTTTAAAACAGCGTTGAACTGTAGAAATATCGAGAGATTAAAATATTACTATCACGTATAGTTGTTGTTGTATTATGTATAGGGTTCGCTGGATTCAGAAGGCTCAGGACCGGTCTGAGTGACGTGGTGTGAAATTAGGGGAGTTAGAAGTTTTAAAGCGTGGACTTTTAATTTTAAAGGCTGATAGATAGATGGTTGTTCTATGTAAACGAATAATACCATTAAATCCTTTACCTTTACGTCAAATTACAGTAAATGTTATAATGTTCCCTAAAAATTATGTTAAATAAATAAGAAAAGAATATATGTTCAAACTTACAATTACTACAAGATTATATCAACTATTTATTTCTACGATGTTCCAAATATACTGGTAGTGTTTTCTTACAATAATTTTCTAGCTAATAATTATTAAAATTAGAATTATAATTCGGTAAGTCATCATCACCAACAAGATTTCCTAATATTCAACGAGATAAAGAGTAAGTTAAAAAGCCTATCTAATTTCAGAACTGACATAATATAAAAATATCACCAAATCTAGAGCGAATAATCAGTCTACATTCTATCTTGATACAGTGTAAAAGACTGAGAATAAAACACAAACCTATTAACACTTATATTTCAACTTTTTGCATGGAACCATTGATGCGCGAACTGGTTATGGAATATGATTAAATAACAACGGATGTTTGTTAGACGAGCCACAGCACAGGCAGAAAGCGAAACTGATGGACGGAGCACAGTGGAAGCTGTTGTAATTTATATAGATTGGGTTTAGCATTATGTACAACCCGTCGGCTTTATCGGCGGCTTTCGGTAATTTACGTTTTCTCTTCATGTTTTAATTATCGTCGCGTTTATTTATGTAAAACACAAAGATTGTCAAGAGAGTTTTATAAGCGTTTATTAGCACACTATTTTTACGGATGTGGAAATCACGAACATTTCCCAAGAATTCACTGTTGATACTAACTGATTGTAAATAACATAATTTTTGATTATATTATATTTCATCATCTACTGGGCTTCTGATTTCATGGCTTTGGAAACCTTTATCCGTCGCATTAGTAATTTCGAACGAACATTTATCAAACAAGATACGTTTTTAGTTATTCAAAATACGTACACTGTAAGTAACTTCAAAATAATAGCATTTAATCTAAAATATTCATAATGTTTAGAAAATAATGTCAATTACAATTTTAATTGCGTCATTATGACCAAAAGCAATAGCATTGCTTGATGATTGTCGATCCTTGTCCTTATTTTGAAGTCGGTCAAAAAAGCTATTAACACTGGAAAGAAGTACCTTCCATTCGCTTATTATTAGGTAGGTAAATTAAAAAAAATTATCCATGAAAAACTATACTAAAAAGATGAAAAAATATATTTTTTTATCTTATTTATCATGAACATTATTCATATGTAATTGTGATCGTGATCTGATGTTTTGATTGATTATATCTTGTACGATTTTTATCTTTTTGAATGGTAAATTTTATTACATAATAATCTGATACTGTGAGATAGCGAGGTCCTCCACACTACGACCGCTACCTGATCTCATTGTTCAGGTTCGAAATGATTTAAAATTGCTAAATATTATCTATATTTAATATAGTTTATCTTCATTATAAGTAGTATGTTTCTCTGCACCACAAAGAACTGAAATAACAACAAACTTATTATCAGAGAGACACTAGGATACTATGTTCGATTTTCAATATCCTACACTGCTCAACACATCACAAAGTTCTCTTACACTCGTCGCACATTACTACCATGTTTTTATCTTTATATACTCCGCATAAATAATACTTTGTAAGGATCCGTTTTTTTGCAGACGGTTTTTTTGTTTTTTCTTTATCCTTCCTTTCCTTTATCTTTTAGAAAAAAAATGGTGCGTCAGCTACACTAACACGATAAGAAATTTTATTGAATTCTAGTTGGTTTTAAAGCGTTTTGACCTTCTGTTTTAATCATTTCAAGTATATTTCCACTACATTTTAATTACTTGTCAAATATTCGTGTTTAATTATTTTGAATGATTTTTTTAAAGCCAATCACCAGTTTATTATACGAAGATACTTAAATTTATCACAAATAACCTCGCTCGAAACAAATACCATTCATATTTATCAGCTATTTTACTGTAAAATCGTGGGTCATTATAGACAAAATGTTATCAGTAACAAAAATAAAAAAAAAAACTATCCAAATGTAAAAAAAATTTGGTTGTATAAAAATGTTATTAAATATTGCGATGCAAATGAGTGTTTTTACATTTTTATAAACTGAACTTTTCCAGTAAACATTTGCTTTCCTATTCTCACTTTGAAGGCATTCCATTTATTGTAACCGCTATAAAAACACTTGCGACTATATTTACTAACATCTTAAGATACTATTCTGTAATTAATCTCCTTTATCGCGGGAGTAAATCCATTTTCTAAATAAAAGTATCTTAGTTTGCACTGTAGATTTAAATACTATATCAAGAAAGATAACATAAAACCTAAAATTTTCTACGCGACAATATACCAAATAATACAGATAATTATTCAAAAATAATATTATGCCATAACAAAACCAACCTGCATTGAAATTCTCAAAAATAGTTGAATGTACAAATCTGTTTTTGTTACATTTATAATTAACTAGCTGAACCCTGCGCGCGTTGCTACGCCAACGCGAACTGCCATGGCAATATGTGAAATTCATTGGAATGACAGTGGCGCCACCTATCTAAAATTGGTCGTACCATCTCAGAAACCTTAGTGGGCTCATACACAACAACTTTGCTAAAGATCATCACATGATTAATTGTATCGTTTACGATTCTAT
>DWPA01006876.1:0-10701 GCA_018251375.1 Calpodes ethlius
GTAAACGTAATACTATTGATTACTCTCCATATTTTTTTCATATAGCTTCTCTAGACCCTCTGGTCTGTACCGTTGGCAACAAGATTATATTGGGCGTTTGACGGAATATCTTTAATAGTTGAGAAAAATTCTATCAAAATTGGTTAAATAATAATTAGGAAAGAGTAAAGATTCCTGTGTCGATACAGTCTAAACCTGGTAACCTTTACTAGCGTAGACGGTATCACCGTAATACGTGATGCCCCGATGTCACGTTTGCAGGTTGCAGTACCTAACCAAAAGCCAACAGACGCACGGCGCATCACTGTCGCCCCTTGCACAACTTGCAACTTGCATTGTGCAACGTTAGATCCTTGACTGAATTTCTTTTGTTCGGTACGTAACTGTACACATGCATCGGTTTAGGTGAATCAAATGAGCTCAGCCGATGAATTACTCGAGGTTTGTTTTGATTTTTTGTACAAACGCAATTGTAATTAATCAATAAGTTACAGAGAATGAAGTTAAACTAAAGGACTGCTAAGATATTTGAAGAGTAAATGTTTAAGATCGGTAAGAGAAAACTAAGTAAGAAGACTTCGAAGCGACTGTACCGAAGTCGCTGACCTCTAGTGCTCTTAATGCGCCATGCGTGTGAAGTGTGTTAAAACATATATGTTTTATTAACCATTTGCAAGTTGAAACTCATTGAACCTTCAAACACAGTACTAAAATGAAATGACATCGTGAGCACTTGAGCGGTGCTTTGTTCCGTGTCGAGCGGTGTGTCAACAGTTCGTCTTCTGTTTGTAGCTATTTCGCAACCACGACCACGGTGACAACGCTAGTCATTACTTATGGTAGGGTTGCTAGCAGCCTATCTAATATTGATATAATGACTACCCATAACTGTCCCACTGCTGGGCTCGGGTCTCCTCGCACAATGTGAGAGGCACAGGCCATAGTCCACCACGCTGGCTAAGTGCGAATTGGTGGACTTCACACACCCTCGAGAACATTATGGTGAACTCTCGGGTGTGCAGGGTTCCTCACGATGTTTTCCTTCACCGGAGCAAGAGATAATTAACTTGTAAAATCTTTTACTTTCGTTGTGTTAAGACGTTCTCAAGACTATGTAATAAAACATAAGTATATTTTATATTTCGTGAAAAAGATAACTAAATCTGTGAAACAAAAATTAAAATTGCCTTTTAATACAACCCTAACGAAGTGATTTAGTTAAGCATAAATCATAGAGCAAATTTCCCGCGCTTAACTGTCACCGGCCATAAACAAGTCATGGCCGACATAAGTCTGTATTCAACAAGTTGTTAGCAAAAGCTAACGAGGAAATGAGAATCCACAGACCACCTGCGCTATTTATGATTACAGGTTTATGTTATATATTTATGACTAACGATTTACGAATCAATATTAACTACGTCCAGAAATTAGAGAGTGGGGCAGACGTTCTACGGGCATAAAACCGAATTTAACAAGACTTGTATGACAAAATAATTATGGTGAAAAAAAACAAAAACATGCTTTTATTGTATTGAGCACCCGGCTTCATTATCAAATCTTGGATATCATATATAATCAGAATAATTTTCAGGACAAATCAAAGGGGCCCAAACTAGATCGCATTACGTCCATTTATTTCACAGTTTACATGGCCACCCTGCGTCAGCTCTGTGACACCAATATATTACATTGTCATACGATTTGCATGTGTATATAAAGTTTCAGCTCAATCGGACACTGGGAAGCGGGTCAAATCAAACTCACAAGATTTGATTACAGACAGACAGTGAACAAGTGAATCAAATAAAATCTTGTAAGATATTTTGTTCTTGTTACTATAATGTTATATTCAATTCCGTTACTCCTCTGTTTATTAAACAATTTCCGTTTTTAGTATGAGGTATTCATGAAAAAACCTAAATTTACACGGGAATGGGACATTACAGGCGTTGTTACGGTAAATAAGATTATAAACTTATATCGCCTAGACTTTAGTACTTATAACGTCTAAATTGAAGCATAAATAATATGTACGTGTGTGTTACTTACGGTCACCGACACGCACACAAGTGTGGGAATGTCTTTTTGTTACCTATTTCGCTAACGGGGAACATTTTCATTTTACTACGGTAGCCTTTTAAAGGCTTCCTCGAAATGGTTATACATTTTGTACGACTACTGCGGTTCGAAGAGTTAACTCTATGATAATAATATTATAAATGTATTATTTTATGATTATAATAATAGGCTAAAGTAACTTAGAGTGGCCTGCGCTCGATTAAACAATAGGAATTTTTCCGCAAATATGTAGATTATTAAAAAAAATGACAGTGTACACAATACTGACAGTTTCTTAAAATGATAACGCAACTTGTACGACGAATGTATCAGTTCTATGTGCGTGGTTCTCAACACTGAGCCAGACGGTCTTGAGACATCCGTCGCGGCGTATTTACAGATATGTAACCGTGTAACCGAACATCACTTAGTTAATTAGCGACTGCGTCTCGGTTTCTAAACAGGCAATTAACCTCGCCAGAGTCGCCAGATTGTGCGGATACATAAAGGTCAATGTAACATAACCATTACCTAATTACCAAACCATAATTAATATATGACAGCTCTGTACTATTTAATGTATAAAGTTATTTATATTAGTAGGTAGGTACTATAACTTAATATCATTAGTATAGAGTTATCGAATATTAATTATCGTTTCATATTCGCTAAACATTCATGTTCATTTGTGTGCAATAACATTGTAATTCAAGAACATTCGAGGAGATCATGAGACCGTCGGTCATTACGAGCTCTCCACATATCTATATATTACTGGACTTTCTTGATTTGTTGTTGACTTGATAGCTGATAACTATGGTGTTGTTGTTGTATTATTGTCAAGAAACTCGTATGTATATTTTTGTTCTACATACCTATAATATTAACTTGTGCTGGGATGCATTTACTCGTATCTATGACCTTCTTAGCGAGGCCGATGGCCACATAACTTTAAGTAATGATCAAACGACCAATCAATTGGTTTCCTATACAAATACCTACCTAGATTTGTCGAATGTCGGTATAAATATTAAAACTAACCGATAGTCGTTCTGTGACGTACATATACCATAAATTGTCACTGCAGTTGTTTATGTCTTAATCCTCGTAAGATTACGCTCACTCAGCATCTCAATATATGTTTAAACATCAGATTTCATCATCGCATTATAAATATCATAATCACCTAAGGTGTAAGATCGCCTTCCGGACATGAGCGCTAGGCAAAGTCCCTTGCGCGTGGTGCAACAATGCAGTAACTGAACCGAGGGCATATAGCTTAACCCTGACGTATACATAGTATTAATCTACGTTGGCCATGCTACAACCCCCTTAGAATTAACCTTAACGTTAATAATAATAAACTGATTATATAAAACCATGTTACCCGACGACCGGAGGACGGAAATCACCGCTCATCTAACTCATATTCGCCTCTATTATTTAACTAAAGATAATTTCACACTTGAAGCGTTCTAACATAGATATACATCGGATCACGGCGCATAGGCCTACAGATGATTGATGGCGGGCTCGCGGGCCGGGCGGACTGAACCGCCTTGATACACTTGCTGCAATGTTTGTGCAGTAACGCTTAGGAACCTGTTACCGTCCGCGGACGCTGTGCAGCCGCGAGCGGAGGCGGTAGCGGGGAAGGTCTGCTAACAACGTACCGGTCCACAGAATATTTTTACTATCTTAAACGAGCAAATGTTTCTTGCTAATCTATTGACGTCATTTCTTTTTGTTACTTAAACTTAACTTATTAAACGTAAGTTTTAAACAACATGTCTGATTTTACAATTAAAGTTAGCATTCATTTTGTAATAGTCCAACGATTGATAAGTAGTATCAGATTATTTTATGTATGTTTATCATACACAAAGCTTATTTTGTGATTGTATTTACGAAAGGTCTCAGATTTAGAGCCCGCTAGATGTCACGAGCGTGTCCGCGGCCGCTCCGTACTAATCGGCCTTGGGTCTTTCAGCGGCCGATCACCAAACAGATTAAGGACTCGTTTGTCTAACGTCTTCTTTTAAGCGCGTATATTATCGGCGATCTCGCAACCATTTGATCCGCCAGTTAAGCACCTGGTGATCCGTGGGCCGAGGGTGCGCATTACAAGTGATCGGACAAATGGTTCGGTATAAACGTAATGTTCTAAAATGTATTCGTTCCAGCGTTTTTAGCGCATGCGCTTTACTCGTACCTACAATATCCTCCGGTCAAATCGAGGAGTTCCCTCCGGCTCGGTCGTAGGAAACATATCTAAGGTACGCGCCTAATGCATATTCATGGACGTACAACAATTAAATAATAAAGAATGGTTACGCTTTCGTATCGCACAAATTAAGATACAACTTGAATATCATTAAGTGTAAATTATTAAATATTAATGTGGTTACATTTTAACAAGTTAATTAGCATATAAAGGATTAGAGGCGAACTGCATTCCGCATACTCATTGTTTAGTACCTGTCGCTCACCTGACACAATACTGGTCTACCTACTGCTTTGTTTTGGTTCATTTCAAGTATTAGTATTCTGCCCGCGGGTTCGTCTATAAACAACACGAACTTTGTACAGCCAAATAAATATTAACTCTCCATCGAAAAGGTCACTCGTATTTGTCACATGCTCATAATAAATAATTCTATGTCAATATGTCGGATGTTCAACATAGGAAACAGCAAAGCCAAAGATAGACGATTGAATTACATATAGAATTTTTAACGTTAATGAAATACTTATAATGACATGAAAACGCTATGTCAATTAAATATCTCCGGACACTTCACGAGCTCAATGCAAATTAGTAACAAATGATATTGATGACAAAACAACGCTCACAGTATTTAATTTAAAAAAAACTAGGAACTAAGTAAAAAAAGTAATTAGATCATAAATTTTCGTTATTTAACAAATCACCAAACAGTAATAACAATGAATAACGTACATACACACAGCCCTACACTTAGCATCCCTAAGTCCTATTATATTTAATTATTAATTAGAATAATGTTCTTTTATTGTGTGCTGATAGATTTTTTACGTCAGTAATTGTTTCTAATTAGTGTAATTGGTTAAGGCCTTTCTGATTATTATAATAATAAATAAATAAATAAAATCGTGGTTGAACCACACACAAAAACAAGAACACCAGACACCCAGACAAAGAGCAGAAATTTAAAGTCATCCTAGTCAGTAAGAATCGAACCCAGAACCCTTTGTATGACGGTCCGGTATGGTAACCAACGCGCCACACGAATCGTCTGATAAGATTAATGAGAAGACATGAAAGAATGAAAGAGAATAATCTATAAAATAATATTTATAGCTGACGCTCACAGATAAAATTAGGACCTATTTGTAAATAATTGCTGCTCATGATACGGTAATGACTAACATGTGTTTAGGAACTTGTTATTCAGAGAAAAAATATTTTAGAAATTGAGGTAAACTGTGGTCGGCCCACAAGGCAGGTTTCCAACCGTTTCGTATGCACGTCGTCGTGTCAACTCTCGGCGTGTGTCAAGGAAGTGTTCTCGGCCCACATTCCTTTGTTCTGCCATCACCATCACCTTGCTTTCCCGATACGACCGAGCCTTTATTTGTCCATACATATTAATTTGTTTTGCAATTCCATTTAGTTTTATGCCACTCCAATTATCGGTTATAAAATAATTTAAATTACTCAAAATCAATGATTAATGAGGTACGTGAACACAGACGTTAAGATATGAATGACGGCTGAATCAAGTTATGATAAATTGACAATATTACACCTGATGTGATTTATTCAATCTACTTTTCTCAATATACCTGTAATACCCATTATTACTACACTTATTATTATTTCAAATTTATTTATATCATTTGAGGTCGAGCATTAAGTTGGTAATTAAATAACCAACCAATGACAGTATAAAATATATTTTTTCTTGGTTTCGTGTTTACGTACCTAAATTTTTACATAATATTTTTAGGTTCAGAACCGACTTATATAGGAATTACCCCCACTTTTCCTACTACTGCCCCTTAAGATTGCTAACAATATATATAGACTTTAACAAATACATCCTTTCTGTATATACTAAAAACACTACCGCAAAATTTGTCTATTAGCTTCCTGTATCAAAGTTCAGATGCGGCTTAATTAACGCGTTAAAAATGCAGTGTGCCGCTTAACGTGTTACTAAGCACGCTAAATTGGCCACATTTGCATGGGGTAATTTTCAACGCTTTAGGTCGCATTATAAACATTCATATATAATTATAAACATTCATATATATTTTGTTCAAAAGGTGCCGCAACTTTTAGCCATAAATCCAGAGCATAGAATTTACAAGTGAAAATAGACCTGTAAAGTTCACAGGCTGTAAGCTTTTGTTATGTTACTCGCAATTTACCTTGCATAATTTATTGTATCGATTCGCCCACGCGCGGCCGCCGCGCTCGGCGCTCGGCGCTCGGCGCTCGGCGCTCGCACAATGAGCGGTACGTGAATGACTGTGATAACGACCTGTAATCACACCAAATACCCTCAGTTATAATGAGATTACATTTTGAAATGCGACGTGAATACACGTAGCTCCAATCTAAAGGTTATATTACTGCCAATGCAATATTTAGTTAGGACCTACCCGCTAACTGGCGTCGTGTTTCTGATATTATTTCGTATTCTCATTTGTGTAGATATGTTTACGCGAAATGCAACACGATTTTTTAATATTATTACTAAATATAAGTTAGTAGCTTTACCTGTTGATTACATTTAATATGTAAATATATTTAATAAACATAACCATACGGACTCAACGTGACTCGGTCGGCTAAAAATACTATTTAAATCTTATTAAAACCTCTCACGATTATCTATTATTTTTATTGAGTTATAATTTTAAAACGGTAATCGAATGCTCTTAATTTTTAAATTGCGTCCTACAGTGTACTGCATCTCGTTGTTAATGTTAATGTTAACCGGTGACCGTCCTCTTGCAGCTGGGCCGCGTGCCGGTGAGCGTGGTGGTCCCGCCGCGGTACGCCACGCTGCCGCTACCGCTGCCGCCGCCCTACCCGCCGCTCTACTACCCCGTGCACGACCCGGTATAACAAGCTCATATATATTATTTTTATTTTAACACAAGTCACTACAATGGTAACATCCTCTCAGAGAATGATGGGAGTGTCCATTTGTAAAGATAAATTATTTAATAATAATCGGACATTCTAAACTGGTCGTTGCTACCCATTAACATTTTTTATCAAATCGGTAGTTTCAGAGAAGGAGATAGACTATGGCTTCTTTCCTAACAATAATAGACTACTTTTTCAAATGTTGCACGCACCTCTAATTTGCAAAAAGTTATATGCGTATTATAATTCAATTATCACAATTGTTGCGGTGAAGGAAAACTGTGCGAGGAAATTTACTTAAACCTAAAAAAACATAGTTGACGACAACGCATAACTCTTTTGGTGTTAATTTTTGTACTCGTTCTTATATAAAATATAAATGTTTGAGTATAATTAAAGAAAAGTATATTTTGCTTGCGAAAGAATGTAAAAAATACTTATCATTTCTATGTTCAACTATTAAGAATAAACGGAAAATGAAACGGAAGCCAATAACGCTACAGTCAGCGGAAGTCAGCGTAATAATTTCCGAACGATAATATTGCTATTGTAAAGATAATGTTACCTACATTGTATCTTTATCTATCTCAATAAAATACTGAAAGTTTATCTATCCCTGAAATAAACTACAATTTCATCAACTTGAAGTAATTATACAATGTATTTATCCACTTGTCCTGTATAATCTTAAATCATGGAGTCACTAGTGATCCACGGCCTCCGGTCGCCGTGATCTGACCACCAATTAGCTGTGACCACCGAGACGCTCCGTGACGGTCAAACGCCATCTCCTCAGTGAATTATATTGGAAACAGTTTATTGAAGTGAGACATTTGTAGCGATGAGGTGGGTAAAAAATGCAACGTTTTTTGCAACGTTTTTACGTCACGGTGTTTGAATATCCACACTAACAAAATACTGGGAGAGTAGGGGGAGACGGATGTGTAGTAAGGGATGTTGGGGGATTTAAGGGAGGGGGGACTAGAGTAATGTAATACTTTAACATATTTTTGTTTATGACAATCATTTCCTATTACAACCATATTTACAACCATAAATATTTATGTAGCTTTTATAGCTAAGGCTGTCTTATCACAAACACAAACAAACCGATAAACGACATTTATATTAGATAAATGTCTGCATCGGCACACGTCGACCCTGATAATAAAATAAAGCTCATAGCACATTGTACCAAGTCCAAGTTGATGAAACTTTGACGCAATTCGGTAAGTATTGAAATAAGAGTTTTATATCGTGTTCCTTACATCGCCCATAAGTACATTTAATATCACGAAACTAGCGATTTATTGATAAAACAGTTGCGATACTGTCGCGCGATGGTCCCAGTGTCCATATAACAATACGTACAGTAGCCGTGGGTGAGATTTTTTATGTTCTTTTAATAAGTACGTTAACGTTAATGTCAATAATAATACACGAAATAACGCGTTAAATGCATAATGTTATTCTATAAATATTTTACTTTGCGTTAATTTGTGTATAGATTAACGCGTCACTTTTAATGCGATAATTAATGCGTTAGAACGTAGATGGTATGTATGTAAGGTGAAAGAGCTGAGAAGCTACGGTATCTTTTAAAAAGAATATTTTAAATTGTGAACGATTCCTTAGACATACATAATTCCTGCGCGGTTTGCAAGGCCCAACTTCTATATGTATACTGGAAAAATAATATGTGTAAATAAAAATTAAAAAAAAATCTGTACGGCGATTATGTAGAGCTGACGGTGTCGGCCGCGACTGAATGGCGACCGTTTTAAAACTGTAGCGCTACAAATAGCAGCCGTCAATGTTCTTTCGGTTGAATTTTCGGTCGGATTACTTGGTACCGGATTTGGCTGTACTATGACGTTCAGAATATGCATTGGACACTTCGTTCAAGTAAAGGTATACAACCATAACACAATATGTGTAAAACTGATATTTTTAGTATATATATTAGCTGGCCGATCGTCCTATAATATATAAAATATAAATTAAATACATTCATTTTTAATATCCCAAAGTCAAGGACATAGACAAGAGTTATCAAACTCTATACAAAAAAGTAATAATAAAGCAAACAAAACCTTCATACATAACAATTTTAACACGTTCTTATAACTTAAATCGGGTCGAGTTGACGTTTAATTAGTTTAATGTGCGACGACCTTTATAATTTTAAATTTAGAATGCAATAAATTGTGTAGAAGCACTTTCTTTAACATTGAGATTAAGACAAAAAAAAGACTGATAAGAAACGTAAAATACAGTTTTTGATAACAGATATTGTAAGTTACCAAGGAAGCTGACTTTGCCTGTTGTCAGAAATCAAATACCAATGACATTAAAACAAAATTATTAAGCAGCGCATATACTGTAATGTTATGAAGGAAAATTTATTTGATTTTATTCATTGACATTAAATAAGTGAAAAAATAAAGATTTTGCATGTATCAATATAATAGACAGACAATTTTTATAAATTTAATATGTTTGTCTGTGGGTTTGTTTCTGTTAATTACAAACAATTATCTGTGGTTTTTACAACATAACATATGTTTGTAACTTTTAGTATTTGTTTTATTTTAAATTGTTCACAGATAAAAATACACGTAAGTTTTAAAAATCACGCCTTAAGATTTCTTCGCGTAACGCCTAAATAATAATATATATAATAATAATAAATTTTTGACAACCCTAGCAATAACTCGGTAATAACGTAGACCAGATGTTGCGTTACTAACTACTTCCTAATGTTCCGGAAAGTTGACCGCAAATGAAATAATATTTTCCCTATTGGAGTACTTTCAATAGCGAAATAATTCTTTCTGAAGTTTCCGAACGATAAAATGCTCACGTGTGCGACATTAACCGAGCCATCAGTGTCTCATATGAGCGACATCTGTACGACATTGTAGCGACAAAATGAAGCGACAAAATGTTGACAGACATTGTGAATATTATCGCTGGGGTAAGCGACATTTTGTTGCACGTTCGAATGTAGCTATATATACACTTTTATTAAACTCACTCTGTTTATATGTATGTATGTATGGAGGTGTATCTGGGCGAAATTTTGTAATCGATAGTTGATATTCTTGGTATCCAATGAAGCTTAAATTCTGCATACTAATCTCTGATGACAATACAATAATTTGGAACCCTTGATCTGATGACCATGGAGCTACGAGCTGGAAGTTGCCATAGGAACTCCAGAAAAAAAGACACAACCCCATCGAGTTTGGGCTCGTTTGATTAGTCTTCACGAGTACTTTCGTCCTATATAGTAACCAGGGTCTGATTCACTAAATAAAAGTGTTTTCATTTTATATTTTTAAACGTAAAATATTTTTATACGAATCTGCTGCAATTGACGGTCCCGTAGCCTAGTTGGTAACGACCCTGCCTGTGAAACGCAGGGTCCTGGGTTCGATTCCCGGCCGGGTCAGATATTTATGTGACAGATAAATATTTGTTCTCGGGTCATGGGTGTT
>DWPA01006877.1:0-10701 GCA_018251375.1 Calpodes ethlius
AACAGTTAAAAGTAATTTTTGTACAATTAAAAGCAATTTAATTTGAATTTCAGCAATGGCATTACATTGCATTATTTACTTGAATTTGGGTAAAACATTTCAAATGGCAGCTCATGTTTCAACTATTCAATATATTTGAATAAATAGAAAATTTAGATATGGTTTCACTTCGCTTAGTGTGAATCTCATGTCTTACCGCCTAGAGCCGAAAAGTCTATGATTGTTTGAAAATAATATGTACATATCTTTTATTTCCAAACTGATTGAAAAGAATGTATGCTAACTTAAGTATACTTCGCTGGGTTTAGGTACGCACTGAATTTTAAATTTCGAACTTGTTATATTCCCACTCGTTTATATCCTTTTTCTATGATCTTATTATCGTTCTCTGCTTTTCCGTTTGAAAAAATACGTTTATGGAATTTGTAATATAGCATAATATCTAATATAAAATAACAGAGATACTATAAAAGTTTAGCTATTATCCTATACGCAGTTTGAAACCTATCTTCATGAAAAATAATATCAATATTTTGTAGATATATTAATAAATACAATATTTAATATTAATTCAAAAGGTTTCAGTGTTATTGTAACTGGCCACATATCTTTATTCATTAATTTGTCAAATCATTCGTTCTTTTGTTACAATGCATCATTCAGTTGTTCAAAGTTCGTAAATCGTTGCGAAATGCTTAATTATAATATCACTGCTACATCTGCGTCTTAACACGTTAATTAGCGCACTAACAATGACGCTACGCAGATGTCGCCAAGAGTTTAACTCGCTAATTGACGCACTTATTAACGGGAAATAATTTTTATTGAACTTCATTAATGTAGTCAAGTGAAAAATTGACGCGTTATTTAAGATACATTTGGGCACAGCAGTTAACTCTCCTTGACGCAGATGTAAGAGGATTATAATAAATAAATTTATTTTATCTCGGATTTTGGAACGCTCTGACACACCATGACAATACCATTCTTTCAAACTAAAATGTCAAGCTTAGTTTTAATGGGTTCCTATTTATTATATTCAACTCACATGTTACTTTTAAATTTATGAATAAAAAATACTGGTCAATTCTTAATTTTAATCAATATTCATTTCATGTTATATTTTGTATCATAAATTTAAAGCAATATTTACTTTATATAATAAGGCTGAGAATCTATCAGAGGTGAGAGGTATCGAGACGGTACGTGAACCACGTGAAATTCACTAATAGGATTGGGTCATTACGGGAAGGTAGGGTAATGCAGTAATCCTATTAATGGATATCTTTCCTTGCGTACCGCCTCGTTACCTTGCATATCTTTAATGGAATCTCAGCGTAATATTAAGAAAGTGGTTTGGGAAGGGTTTGGTTTAGGTGCGGTTGAGAGAAAATAAAAACAATTAATGTTTTGTGTAAAAATGTGTAAACACAGAAAATCTTAAGTATTTGTGATATGTGGCTGATATTATCTCTTTGAATAGTAAATTCTACCCAGAAGATCGCTCCAGTACATTTATTTATGCTAGTTGTGTAATGAGATATTATGTGTACGAGTGTTGTATGTTTTGAGTGTTTTAATAAAAGTGATTTATATCTTTTTATTGGTGTTTTATTAAAAACAAGCAAATATATTTCAGTGAATTAAATTAGACTAGATGGTAAGTCATCATGTTGGCTTAAAGTGAAAAATACGTATTTTTCGACTTATGGCATTTTTTTCATCTTACGCCTTTAAATAAAATCTCGTCTTTCTACGAATCGCTTTTCTGTCACGTTCATGTCTGGAGGTATGACAAACGACATTAAATGACTACCAAATGTCATTATCATAGCGTGAAAGTGAACAGAAAAGTGTTTTATCTGACCCACTGATATATTTTTTACGATTGTTTGAATATTCACTCATATAAACCAAAGATAACATCGTACTTATGTTGTTATCCGGAATCCTTTTATATTACAAGCTTATTCCGTAAATATTTATTCTATAATCTAACAGTTCACTCGTAAACATGTGAGACCAAATTTATTTAGACGTTTGGAGTATTGTAAGTAAAGATAAGGCGTAAATACTGGTCCAAGTTTTAAAACCAGGTTCCTGGCAAGACGTTTAATGAATGTAGCAGTGTCTCATCTCTCAATATAACAAGTATCCTTTCGTAGATCTGTGCTCTCTAGACTATTTTGTCTGTGGCCCGGCCCGGCGGCACTTGATAAGAATTTCATATTTGTTTTGCTTGTAACTTCATAATTTGTATTATCCTTAAATTATTGGATTATCACATTTAATGTTATTTTTGATAAATCCTAGAAATAAATATCTCAGTGTGTTCTTAAACGTGAGAAAAACATGGATGTGAAATCATATCTTTTTTCTTGGTGTGCCAAGAAATCCATAACACCACAATACGATATTCGTGCAACTGGTAAGATCGTTTTAATATATTATTTTGTAACCAATAACTGTATTACACAAATGAATGACATCAAATTACAAAAACTTACTTGAGATAGTTCAAATCTAATTATTTTAGGTTAGATCATATGATCTGATCTGATTACACATTAGACCTTCAAATCTTTATCTGATGCAGGTCCGAAGCATCGTCAACGATTTCTTTGCGAAGTTCGAGTGGAAGGCTATACATACGTTGGAGCTGGTAACTCGGTTACGAAGAAGGAAGCCCAAAAAAACGCATCACGAGACTTCTTAAATTATTTGGTGCGGTCTGGAGTACTAGCTGCCAGTGATGTCCCTGAAGATGTTCAAATTAAGGCTGAAACGTCAGACGCTCAGGGTACACAAGGAAATCAGGGAATTAATAATGAACCGTTACAACAACGACCAGTATTTCAGGTACATTTTTATTCTATACTGTTATTATAAAGAGGTAATGTGTGGTAATATTCGAAAATTAAAAACTCTTTTAACTATTAGAATACTATGTCATCACTAAGTAACATAGCCTATATTTTTATAAATCTTATTTACATTCTTGTGAAGCCAGACTAGGCTGCTAGTTTTTAATAAAACAAGCAGTTTACAAGTTACAAGATTCCTTGTATTTTTAGTACTGAAGTAAAGGTAGCTTATTGAAATTGAGGTAATATAAGAATTTTAATTACTCTTTACTCTATTTTACAGGAGGGAATGGGCCCTGACACAATGGGGCAAGCCTATCACGCCTATGGTGGTGCAGACAGGAACTTTACATACATGGACAGGATGCAGCTACAAAAGAATGTAGAAGAAGCCGAGGACTTGGATGTCAATGCAAGTTTGCACGGTAACTGGACAATGGAGAATGCCAAGTCCAAGCTTCACCAGTTCATGCAAGTCAATAAGATTAATGCAGATTATGTGTATAAAGCTGTTGGGCCAGATCATACAAGGTAAGTCATTATAATAAAATTAAAATCTTGACACAATTACATAGATACTCGTTAAAGTTACAAAAGTCCTCAGTTTTGTATTGGAGTTAAAAAATTATCATATGTTACCTGAAAAAAAAGAAAATCATCTGTATACTGTTATATCAGAATTGATCTGATCTTTGTTGTGAATAAATTAGTAAGTTATTGTAGTAATTTGTTGTTGATTTTTACGGAATAAAATTTTAATGTCTATTGATTGTTCTAAGACAAGCCAATCAACTTTAAATTATTAAATTGCTCGATTCAAATTGTTTTAACTACACAGAAAAGAGAATGTATCTTTAACTATGCATATTAAGTAATAATGTGAATTAAATAAAAGTATAAAAATACACATTAGTCACATGATATAATTAATATGTTTATGATCTATGTAACATCACAAATTTAAGTCTATATATATTATGGTCCCAATGAACCAATTTATTTATACTAGAGGTCTATTTGTAGTCAAATTACATTGTTTTACTGATATGATGATACTCTATTACGCTTGTGTTATTTGGTATATGATTTTTTTTATTTTGGTATGATCAATACTTTCACAATTTATAGAAACAAGTGAGATAGTTGTATTTAAATTCAATTTAAATATTTTTCATTGATATTTCAATTTGTATATAAGGACTATGCGAATTACCATAAATACATTGTGACTAGATTTAAGCTGCTTTTCTATGTATGATACTGTATATTCTAGTCGTATGTGAGTTAGCTGAGCAATGGATATGGACATATCCTCCAATAGGATTCAATGGCAGTGAAAGACAATTGAAAATCAAGCAATCTCATTGGTGGATATGATGGTCATTTATAGCCTTGCTACCTCACATATTTTTGATGGAATAACAGCCTTAAGTGTGAATATGATCAATTGATATAAATGGCAACAATTCTAAAGAAGATCTAGACACAGCCGCTGTTGAGAGTTTTAGTGGATTTGATCATTGTTGCAATAAATAGATTTATGGACATGACTGTGTGTGATATAAGTAACTGATTCAATTGGATGTACTTATGCAAAATGGATCCAACCCACAAAAATGTTTTTTTTTCGTTATACCACAATGCAAAAAAATATTTAAGCTGCATGGTACGTTTTTCCTAATGAAATTTAAAAATAAGCCGTCATCTCATTATTTTAATATGAAAAGTTTTATTTTGTCAAAAGCTAGTTTTTGTGGTTGGATCTACTTTGCATGGCTACGTTCAATTGATCTAGTCACAGAGAAGAATATTAAACTACTTACAGTTACGGTCTTGAGTTATTGGAGTAACAATGATCAAATTGATGAAGTTTCAGAGGCAAATAGTAATTTAATCACGGTTGGAGTGAATAAGTGTCTGGTTATCAACTGTGACTATAATCAACATAATATAGTGTTAAAATGTACAAATAAGTGAAGATTTACAGAATCAACGAGTGCAAATTTCCTTTGCAATGCAATAAATTAAATCAGTTTGAAAATTTACTATGCCATACATCTTTATTTCTTAATGCATTATTTTGTTTTTTAGTATGTGTGCTTCTATAATGATTATAACTTACCTTTGCATATTTATTTGTAGATAATTGAACATAATTTTTATCTATGTATTTTCCATTGTTGAAGTGATTGAATCACCATTTTGTTACCATTTTTAATAAATTTATTCCATTTTGGTAACATCCCACATATTGCTTGTTGGTAAGCCACTGGTTATTCAAAATAGTTGAAAAATCAATGGCTGTAATTATTTTGCACATTCTGGACGTGTTGGCAAAGATGATTCATAGTCTTGTGGTACATGAATATTCATTGAATTTTAAAGTTATAATCCAGGGATTCTTAGTCGAATAAATTATGGTATTACTGAATTTCTCCAACGAATTAGGTCATAGTAATCATGAATTATCATGATAAATCAATTAATGAATTGATTCATTTGCATAATTTATTCATTATGGATGTATTTTTATTATCAAAGAGATACATATGTTAGTAACAATCTCTAGTAGTAGTAAATAAGTTTAGTAAGTATCTCCATAATGAGGTAGTTTCTGTGAAGACTACTTGGCCAGCTAATATCCTTTCAGAGTCAACCGACAAATGAATTTGTATTCCAGCTAGAGGGGATTAAGAGTTTAATATTATTTCATTTTCTTTCTACCTTTATCATTGTCATATTATAAGTAGGTGCATTTGTTACATATAGAAAAAGATACTAATAAACCTGGTATCTTTATTTTTAATTAAATAAATCAAACTCTTGTAGCAATCAATTGTTATGATTGTTTGATTCATAATGGTTGATACAATTGATTGATGACTGATTGATTTGAACAAATAACATGATGAAAATTCAATGAAAATTCTGTACCATGTGTAGATTTTTGATGGAAGCCGATTTTGCAAATTTATGCAAGATTCGCTTCTTTATTTCTGAAATTATATAACAGTTTAGAGAGCTCAATTTCTTATACAATATTTCAAAACATGTCTAAGGTATTGGGTTTTTAATATTTGTAATAATATTGACAACCCAATGAATGTTTGTATTCTAATTTATATTATTAAAACTTGTTGTGAATTTATAATCAGTAAATTAGATAATATTGATTGTCTTAGATTTCGTTTTGAATACAGGTGTGTTAGAGCTCTTTAAACTGTGGGTGTAATATGGCCACACTTCCAGAATATTCCATGCACTTTCCAGAACATTTTGACCGGTAAGTTCCTTATATTATGCATGCATACATCCTTATATTATTACAACAAAAACATGATACAGTGTTAGAGTTATTTATCAAGATTGCTAGTTTCATGTAGTAACTTCACATCAACTTCATTCCCGATATTGAAAAGAAAGTTTTAAATCGTGTGTCTTACGGTTGAATTTATATCCATATTTTACCACAGATGGATAAGATAGGGAGGCGTCTTGCGGGGAGAAATCCACCAATAGGATTACCTCATTACGCGAAATTAGGAAGATGAATTAATGCTATCTGTGGAGGTTTTTCTCGTATAACGCCTTGACTGTAAGACTAGAAAAGCAATTTTAACAACTATGAACTAAAGCTTTTATTTAAATGCTTTCCTATAAGTTTGTTTTACTAGTAATATATCTTTGATAACGTTTATTTATTATTGCCTGATATACAAATAGTTAATACTAAAAATAGGTCAATATAAAATACATCACTTAGTGTTTCAAATCCATTTCTCTTTCAAAATATCTAGTGAGTCAGTCTCGTATACTGTCGATGAAATAGATAAGTTTTAATTTACTTGTAACACATATACATATATGTGTGTATGCAACCAAAAATCAATAAAAATAAATAAAAGTAAATATTTTTTGTCTTTGCGACACATAATTAACTATTGATTAAAATGCAATACTTTTTTTATTTTTATTTTTTTGCATCATGGCCAGACTGCCTCATACTCCCAAACATATTAAAATATAATATTTCAGTAAATTAATAATTATGCATTTACTAAACAAGTGCGTTCATCACCTTAGACTGCATTTTCACTTAGCATAAGGTACAATTGTGACCAAGCATTAACTAAAAAATACACACCTATTTTACTAGCACTAAATGAAATATTAATTCATGCACCGATCAATAACCCAATATTATACAGGTGACTTGTAACTTGATGTATTGCTCTTGGGGTATGATAGTACAACTCATTCCCAACAAAATACTAATACAAAATAATAAAAACTAATACCAATGAGGCTCGTTACAGAAATATTCAATATTTTTGGTATTAGGGATATTATTTTTGGATTTTTTTTATTATTGGAATGAAATTTATTTTATTGTTGGAAATGACTTGTATTATCACATCTCAAAAGGAATACGTCGAGTTCAAATTCACCCTGTATATTATTTATATGTCGTTTTATGTTGATTCAATTTTCTCAGGAGCTTCTGCTGTGAGATGTCGATATTTGTCCGTCAGCTGGGACGCAATGTGACCGGTCGGGAGACGGCTTCCAATAAGCAAACGGCCAGTAAATCGTGCGCATTGTCTCTAGTTCGACAGCTGTACCATCTTGGTGTGATCGAGGCTTACAGCGGCACCTTGAAAAGGGACAGGTTGGTAACCAAAAGTTTTTGGTTGTTCATGACTTATTATGGCTAGTTCAAAGTAATATATTTACTTTTAATCTCTGGGTAAGCCAGGAAAACTATTATAACGTTGTGACTTTTCGATAGTTGCTAGGCGACCAACTTTAACATAATTGCCAGATAGAATTTTGCAATTGGTTGTAAAAGGTTCTATGTGATTTTGTTATTTATAGTATGGGATGACTTTTGTAGTTTACAAATTACTATAAAATTTATATCATTTCATTAGTTGGAATTTACTTAAATTTTCATTGATTCTTTTTAAACGCTGGCTAAAAATTAAGAACTTACATTTTATTATTTATTTTTCTACCTTAAAATATTTAACGATTACAATGTGACTTAGAATCTTGTAATAGTGTTTACTGATTAAATTAAACTTTTTCCGTCGGGCTAGTAGAATTAGAATCGTGTTTTCTATTAAATAAAGAGTTTAACGACTAATTTATTATTTATTGTAAAAAAAACAAATAAAATTAGATATTCGCGGGTACTCCGAAAAAATTGCATTAATTATGAATAAAGAACAATCGCGTAAGGGATCTCTAATAGCTTCTAGCCTTACTCCAGCATTGATACATAACATTAATTACATTTGATTCTATTTCAGAACAGCCGAAGGTATCATGAAACCACTGCCGGTGGCCCTAAGTCCTGAACTTGAACAGCAATTAGAAGAAACCTTAAAAGGTACATGGACGACAACCCGACTCGCTAATAGTCTCTTAACTAAACCTAACTTTTTAATAGATTTATTGAATGAATGTGACATTAATATTAACATAGATTTAGGACGAATTTCTACACCACTAAGTGATATAATAAGAGCATATATTTTTTGCAAATAGATCTGTAGTTACCTTGTTCGTGCAAATAAAAAGATTTGATTTTATTTCAAGGTATTAACTTCAACAAACTATATATGTGTATATATATGGATAAATTGTGATGTCATCACACAGCGAACTACAAGTCAAATGATGACGTCACGTCCGGCCTTAATCACGCTATCGAAATTATCTAGGTGTGCATATATTTAAGTAACGAACGCAAGTCTGTCACCTGGCTGCTCTCCGGGTATGACGTCTCGCGTCTCCGTCTCCCTTTGCCAGAAAAATAAGTAGGTTAATATAAAATGTCTTTTACTGTTTCTTCTCCGTGATAAGGCATTTTCCTAGATAGAATATAGGTAGAATATAGGCTTTAGGTGATAGAATTAAACAAAGACATGTATAAGTGTATTAATGATACGTATTTAAATACATTATTTTGAATTACAATTTCATATAAATTGTTGATTTTACTTTTCTTTTTCATATAACAGAATTAGATATCGATCCAGTTGACGTTAACAATGTTGAGCCAAAGGAGGGTGAAGAGTCTCCCGGGGTGACCCTCCTGCAGGTGGACCGGGTGAGACAGATGAAGGAAGCGAGACCGTCTCCGTCCGGTGTAGTCTCGTGGTCACCTCCGCAGCCCAACTGGAACGCCTGGACTGGGTGTAATATTGGTGTGTAGCTCTCATCATCATCATTGATTCGTGTGGAATATAATAAAGTAATAGTTGACTATGCTGTTAATTGTTAATGAGTTCATTCGTCTGGGTCCAAACCAGAGTGTATCAGGTCATAAGTATCATGGAAATACATTGTCATCGGTACTAAAACAATTTGTAAAAGTTCAACTTAGTAAGATAAGAGGAAGTAGTTATCATTCGGCTTGTAAGATTTGACCATCGAACACACTTACAGACGGTGCAAGTTATAAAAATATATTTAAATACAGTCACTGTGTTTTAACGTTTAAGGAATTGCCTCATTTGGAGTTAACTATGAGTGTATCTAGCCAATCATACTGAAAAATCTAAGAAACATTGCAAGTTAAATAAAATATTGCGAAAGAGGTTCATCTGCTTCACATGACGTCACTAACCTTCTTGAGCCGAGCAACCAACAAATATCTTGTTGGTATATAATTGTATGATAGAACTATCAAATGTAGTTCACTCGTTCATAGATCTTAAACTCGATCGTTATTTCGAATTGTATTATTTATTTATTTTTATTCTACACACTAACTATAAACAATTACTGACATAAAAAATCTCACAAATGTAAATCTAAAAACCACATAACAATCTAAAATCACAGGTAAGTACCATAATAAATTAATTATAACAATTATGACACATTAAATCAGACTTTCAAGCAGTGAGCACGTCGTTTCTTGTCTCCTGTGTGTGAACCTACATATCTGATGTTAGATGGTTAGAAAACATTACTAATAATTCATAACTCATTCTCAGATGAGGGGCCATTAGCGACCACCAGCCTCGATGACATAAGTACCGATTTAGAAAAGCACCACCGCGATGTTTGTCAGAATAGCCAGTTGTATCAGGTAAGGAATATTTACATGCGCAATTGTCCATTAGAGAGCCATTGAGTGTATCTGTGTGTGTACGACTTTATTTTTGTTTTTTTTTTTAAAGTTAGTTTAAGCGAGTTTATTGTAAAAATAAGTAATTCATTTTAAAATATAAATTATTTTAAAAGACCTAAATCTATGGGAATCGACCATTAGACCGATTTGCAACACAATGGGTTATGCTGAGATTATAAGTTATAAGATAGTCGCAATGCTGTAAAAACTTGAAATATTAAACATCTATCGAACGTTAAAAAATTGTCTTTGAATTAACATCTTCAATAAACATTTGACTTCAACCAGTTTAAAGTTCCATCTCTTAGAAGAGTTTATTTAATTAAACCTTTTATAAATGAATAGATTATAGAAATAAATAGGTATTTTTTTAATTATCTGTGCTTATAAACCATTAATTTGTTAGAGAAATTATCTTTCAAAGTATAGTTTTCTATGTATTATAATTATGCTATTACGTGTCTGATTAATGTAGGAGAGTGTACGTGAGAGGGAACAGCTGCCGGTGTACGCGATGCGCTCCCAGATTATGAACGCGATCAACGACAATCCCGTCATCATTATACGGGGGAACACGAGCTGTGGTAAGACCACTCAGGTGAGACATTTAAAACAATTACAACAAAATTTAAAGAGGTCTTTCTGTTTCACTGTGAGACCTCATTGTATTGTTTGTGAATATGAGGGTTAATT
>DWPA01006878.1:0-10699 GCA_018251375.1 Calpodes ethlius
CGCTGTTTTTCAGTCGTCCCCTTTTCCTTGAGACGTCATGTGGGATTTATGACAGTCGAGGACGCCCTCAATCATCAACTGTAGTACATAGTATGTTCTCACTAAATTTAACCTATATCCTACATTTATTAAGCTCAATATATATAAAGTTTTAAAATTTAACACACTTCCGTGTTGTTAATGCTCCAAAGCAAATTTGATGACTGCTGATTTTTTGTTTGAAGCTAGTCATGTAGCGTCAGATAATGTTTATCATAAAAATGAATAGTCATCGGAACTAAATATTAACATTTTAACTCCTTGGAATCTATCTATCAGCTTTTAAGCGTCCACTGCTGGACGTAGGCCTCCCCTAATCCGAATCTATTTCCATGGGATAAGAGGAAGTATTTCCGATTCAGATTGCAAGATTTGATATTGTAAGTTAAATAAAAGCCTATATCTCGGGCACCTTTGAAGTTTATTTCCGTACTAAAACAGCAGAAGGTTATCTAGACATTAATTAATTTCAACTATTAAGTTGAATCATAAATAGTAGTGCATTATTTGTCATCAAATGTAATGCAATACATTAAGTTCTATTAAGGTTCGCTTATACCTAATTTTCTTAGAGAAAAAAAACGTCTGCAACTATGTTAAACTATAAAAAACAAACACGCAGGCATACAAAAAAGTTAAATTACTCGGTAATGTTTTTTTAACTGATTACGTATAAATATATCAGATATCTGTATCAGCAGTTTGTATTTCATACTGTCAAATAGCCTATTGGGAAACGATTTCGGATTCATTCATCCCGCAAACAAGCTCATTAGTCTTATTACGAGTTGGCATAACAATGTGTGATACATTTCACACGTTTTACTTATCGCGATATCGTGTCGTACACACAATAAATCGCATCGCACCGTATGAAAATTAACTTTCATCTCGAGGGCATTTTGATAATAAATTCCAGATAACATAAAACTCAGGGATAACACGAACATATAACATAATACAATATCAAGGAAAACGACATCACGCGCGCCGACTTAACACTGTGCAGGAAAATCCAAATCAGAGAAAGCCTATTCCATTTGGCGAGAGCCAAAAAGTCTTATCTTATGCTCTTTCGTTTCCTTTGAACACGAAACAAAAGTTCATTTGACGGCGGAGGGAGTCAAAGAGGAATACGAGAGCCCCGGGCCGACAGCTTGTTGTGAACAAAAATGTCAAAGGAATCTTGGAATTCTCGGTGCGACTACTAGATTATGCACGCGACTGTACCTTTTCAGGATTCCGTAGTCGACTGGCGTTAAGAAATCCCGTTATTTCATTCCTATACGGACCAGTTACATCAAATTTTGAAGGTATGTTCTATAAATCCCTGCAGTATGTACAATTACATCTATCATTACATATTGTAATGTCGCACCAATCCAGCAAAATGTAATTCTTAAACTTACTTTTGAACAGTCTGAAATAAGTAAGCATATTATATATTTGTGGTCGCAGTCACTTTTTGTTGTTTTATATTATTTTATTTATATTTGGAGGGTAGCTGTTAAATTTTAACTCAAGTATTTAGTATAGTGAAAATTTTTTTTAAGTTGTTTTAAATAAATAAACATTTACACACTCATATTCCCGCACTAGGATCGGCTGGATCGCAACTACCACCGACGACACGACTAACCATATTCACAAACAATACTATAAAGTCTCACAGAAATAGAAAGGATCTAAAGTATAATCCAATTAATAATAATTATAATGATCATGATTTATTCATATAATTACACGCGTGTTAGTTGAAACATACAGGCTAATTATTACAAGACAGAAGAAAAGCTCGGGGCGGTCTGTGAGGAACCGGAAAACTCTTCTATAAATGTTTCCATGTTTTCCCGGAGTTGACTTCGCCGTTATGTCAATTTCTCTACACGAAGGAATTGCAAAGCAATATGCATTTTCAAGTCAATGTTTAAGCACGTTTGTGGAGCTAAGGAAAAATGTTTTTCTTGGAGAACTTTCTAGTTGGTTCTAGAAGGCTTTTTAGATTCTTACTACAGTTATAATGCCTTTCAATCTGTTGAGGCTAATTAGTGTTAAAAAGCATGACTTTTTAATATTTTCTTTAAAATAATTGGCGATGTTAATTATATATAATTTTTTCACGGTTAAATTAATATAAAATTTTAGAAATGGTTTAATATAATAAAAATAAATATTATATTAACTATCGTGTTTTTATTACTTACAAATTTTACTCTGAATGCGTTGCTACGTAAACGACACTGGCGCTATAACGGCGTCGAAAACCAACTCAAAAATCTTCGTGGGCTCATGCACCACCACTTTACTAAAGATCATCAGATGATGAAATGCATTGTTTATAATTCTTTACAGGAAATACAGAAACATTTATTTTTTATATAAATATTAATTTTGAGCCGTTCGTTAATTGTGCGTGTAATATCAATTACGGTCTCCAAATAAACTACACCCGTAAAATGAGTACTGTTTCACAGTATCGGAAACCGAAATCCATTTTTTCCCATGTTGATACTTTCGTATCTGACTCACCCTCGACATTCAACACGTAATTTTCCGGAACGGAATTTCCCGGAGGCATTACCTTGTAACTTACTAAAATAATGAATACGTTTGCACGTTACGTATCAACTCTTTGTTTTGTTTCTACTGTATGTATGTCACTATGATTGTATAAATTTATTGGGGCCGCTTGGACTACTTGTTATATTCCCATGTTGACTGACTGATGTCGTAAGAGAACAGTAGTAGGCCTTACTTGTTAGTGGTAAGGTTTTGTGTATGGAGTATTTTATTCTCAACATTATTTTTGACTCATAAACGTTCTAATCTTTTTGTGAACTAGTATTAGTACTATTACTAACACTAGTTCACGGCACTACTATTAGTAATAAGGTAGTCCTGACCATCTATCATTCTCTTACCATTTCAACTGATCAAGTTCTAGCTGGAGACTTGAGAGTGAGTACTTTCTTTCTTCTTTCATTATAGATTAGCGGCGTATTAATGTTGTCTTTGGTATTACTGGTGTCCATTGGCAAAAAAAATAAGAGTGGATTTCCGATGGGTCGTCATTCCGTTTATTAGTGTAGATGATCTTACTCAGGTGTCCACATAAGTTTTATTTGAAATAATTAGTAATATAATCGTAATAATTTAATTTCAGATAATCAAAATCTAAATCTAATTGCCAAATAAATATCGCAATATCAGTTACATCGGAAATAAAAAAAAACTATTATGTCTTCATTTCGCAGTTGTTACAAAAAGGTACCTTCATATTATGTATTTCATTGTTTTTGGCAGAGTATGTCTTTTCAAGGTTTTGGCAGTATGGCATTAATAACAAATCATTCTCACAATAAAGTGATTTTGAATACGTTTTAAAGAGATAGTGCACATGTTTAATTCCCGTTAACTTGGGGCTGGAATTGAAAACGATCTGGACCAGTTCCGAATCAATCGATCAACTTTATGACGTCGTAAACTTTGCACGACGCAAGCGGGTGCCAACTACATTAGGAGCGGGCGTACACTGTTTTAATATTGATATTCAAGCGCTATGCATCCACCTGCTGTTTATAAAAAGATTATGTAGGGGATAGTGTATTAGAGTAATGTGGCGGTGACGTTCTTGGTATTCTCAGGAGTAAATACTCATAGCGAACCATTATTGAGTTGAAGACAGCATATGATGCATTCTATTGTAACAAGTTATAGTCCAAGTTAAAACGTTGTTCAAAGTGCACCTTTCCAAAGAGTAGACCCTTGTTGAAAACTACTGGTATCCTATTGTTTGTTTCATCACTAGGTATTGCATGTAAATAGTAATTAACTCTGTAATGCTAGCTGCGATGCATTCGGTTCTTTTAAGATCAGCGCGAACTGACGGAGTGGCGGCGAAGAACAATGTAATGGTCGTTAGATCCGTCGTACAACGCAACATCACGCACAGTCACGGATAACCCATATTTTCACTTTAATATCATCCAGTCATTATGGTTTAGTTTTTAATCACTATTGTATATAAACATTGAATGTTGAACTAAGGTTGTTATTCAATTAGTCGCCTTGCCGTTTCACCGATGGTCTGCGTTAACCCTTATTCACGGAATCAAAGCGAGTACCCTCCAGTTCTTAATGATGAGAAAACATCTCAGCGATGTGAGTAGCTACCATTGGTTTAAAACCAAAAAGGTAATATTAAACGCCTAATCTAAGGCAACACTTACGAAAATGAACATTGAACATGACGTCACACACCGTTTACTTTTCATTATATTGAAATCTTCGAGCACCATAACATGAAGCGCTCGGGATATACGAAATCGTTAAAAGACGATCGCAAGATGTTTTTAATATTCGTTAAAACCTCTGGTTGGAATTGGTACGATCTGGAACAGGTTCAGAACGATGCGATCGAGTTTAAGACGTCGTAAACTCGACACGATCCGAGCCAATGCCAACGGATATTAAGTCAAGTGAGTTTCAGTACAATATTTGTTTTAAAAAATTCAACGCATCCACGACATTTGCTATTGGTATGGCTGGTGTTAATGCCCTTAACTATTAGGGTTTTATAGGTATCAATAATGCCTAAGTTGGGTTTAGAAAGGTCTTTTTAAAAATCCATTTGAATTCCATTGGAATATTAAAAGATATCCAATTTATTTTAAAACTAGTTCTTATCCGCAGCGTGTAGTTGCATGTTTGAAAACAAACACCAATAAAAAGGTCGTCAATGTCTTTCTAGCAATGGTTGCCAGGCAACGCTTTGATGTTAAACACATCCTTTAATTTGGGCGAAATATACATCGCAATGGATCTTTCTACAAGTATGAGATGTTGTTTTGCGGTAAAAATTAGTTTATGTTACTCGTTCAAACCAAAAATTCAGCCATAGCGACGCTTCAATGGGCCGTGAATAAAGCACAAATAAAACACAATTTCGCTTTTACAATATTAATATAGATTTGTTTGAAATACATAAATGAGGTTTGAGGCTCTAGGTGTTTGAGTATAGTCATGCACAAACTTCGTGAGACAGACATCTCATCCTCCCCTCCTCCCACAATATGAGAGATCCCTCCTGTAAATGTGCGAGCGTTTATTCCATTTATGAGTTCGTTAGGTTAGTTAGAATTCATTACAGTGCTAAAATGTTGGTATAAACTCCAAACAGACTACATTGCGTCCTACTAAATTAATCTATTAACCTTTACTCCAATTAGTTCCAGAACTTCACAGCTGTCTGATTCAACTAAAACTAGTCTACTAAATCGAAGTATTTCGTTTTACCAGCGAAACAGTTCAGTTGCAATCGAATCGGCGTAGAATTCAACTAGCCTTAGTTGTGGCTTGGCGGTGCTTTGACCGGACTTTCCGACAACTTGTAGAATCGTAGAAACTTGGATAATTCGTGCAAATTATATGAAATGAAATTTTATGGGTTCATCTGCTGAATCACATTTTGCACCTACCTACTGTCTTTATTGGGCTATCTTTTGAGTTGATGCGCTTATGATAGCGCGGTCGTAGAAGTCCAAGTAAAAAACATTTCTTTAGTGTCTTTCGCCATTTTTTTCTGTTAGCAGTCATCTTGGTACAGTTGGCCGCCAATATCACTTTATTTGATCGGTCCAGAATATGACACACATCGTAATGACTATGTGTAAAACGAAAATCTTCAGGCGAGGTATGAATCCTAAGGAGCAAGGAGCTTTGACTGATTGTATTAGGAGCTCCTATATGTAAACAATATAGAAAACATTTATAACGTGATTCAAGTTGGGTTTGACGTCATTGCGGGACTTACAGTGTATCTTTGCCACAACTTAAAGGTTAAAGAATAAAAAGAAATAGGTGTAAATATTCTTTATAATCCGTTTGAAAAAGTTAACTCTTACTCCATGTGCTTATACGAATAGTACTGCTCCGTACCATTGAGGATATAAAAAGGATGAAGAATTGCCGACTGCAGTAATCGCAGCTCATTAGCTAACTTACTGCTCATCTTTGGAAATTCTAATACCTTTTGTAAAATACAAGAAAATGTTCCTACGAGCTTCTTACCAGTTTTACTAACCATTAATATTACAAATAAGCACCAAATTACCTTGGATTAGAGTTAATAGTACGTTATTATATAACAAAACTACAGGGTTATGGTAACTTTTAATTAACTTTGTTGAAGCTAATTGTACGGTGTTGATGGAAAGTTACGATGTAATTTTCATTACGGTTTATAACCGTATCGTAGAGTAATAAATCAAAATCTAGATAGACTAAGCCTTGGGTCAAGGACAGAGTAACACACGAACGTTAGGATGAATACAAATTGTGAATATTAATTAAGTCCCCTTGAGCTTATAGTGATTGGAGCTGAAAGCTGTAGCTCAGTGTGACAGTAACATTAAAAACTATTTATTTTATGGGGTAAGAACAGCAAAGCAATCTGCATCACCCCCATCCTATGTCAGTTACGGAGATCTGTATCATTCTTGATTTAGAAGTATTTATTTATTTAAAATTTTGTATTAGTTGAAGTTACCAATTGGCTTGTCGTGAAATTATTTTACGCGATACAGACCTGCTGTCGCAGGCACATAACTAGTGATATTTTAAATTGAAGTAACCGTTAATTTGAAAATGATAATCATATAATATCAGATTAGGCTAATTATTTGTATATTAAAGAAGTTTATATTAGTACATATATAGATACTTGGGTGTACAATCGTTCCACCCACATATACGTCATGCACCGTTATATGGAATTCATGGCAGTGATTCATGTGTAAGGTGAAAGTGTTAAGCCGACGCTCTCTGTCTCAAATATTTTGACACATTTTGCTTCTCTCGCAAGTGTTCCTACTTTAGAATTTCTGTGAAATTCGTTTGAAACACCGCAGGTGACATCGTGAGAGAATATGCAATGGCGCCATATCTCAAACTTCGTAGTCACTTAATAAAGCTACTGTATTCTCGCGGGTGACAGAGCTTACGGTCTCGGACAGGATATTCCTGGTATTATTATCAATATAGTATTTTACATGTTGTACCATGTTATTATTTAATTGTTCATATTGTTTAAAATTAAGTTTAAAAATATATGTTATTAAATATCGTGTAGTGACTTTAAATTAAGTTGAAATTCAGCTAAGAAATGTAAGTGCAATTAATTAAAATGATCAATCGATTAATTCATAGTAAACTAGTACAATTAACATGGACAAGTATAAGTTATATTGATTGTTATGAAAACAAGAGGATCCGGGTTTCTTTCCAGACCGGGGTGGATACTTATGTGGCAGAAATATTACTCTCAAGTACTGGGTGTTAGTGATGTTTGACTTGTATCGTCTTTGCGTTGCTGTAAGCGTTTTAAATAAATAAGTACACAGTAATAGAAATTAATATACATCGTTACTTTGTTAATAAAAACATTTTAAATGATTATCAATGTTATCTTATTAAAAGCTTGTCATTCATGTTATAAAAACGTGCGTGTGTTGATGAAATAATTAAAATATGCCGTCAAAATGAATTTACACTACGTAATTTTGGAGTATTATCCTGCTGAGTCCGAAAGTTGGCAAGCGACTGACGCCACTCGGTCGGTTAATATGTAAGAATACACAATACCAATACTGACACATATAAACCATACAGTAACGGTTTAGTTCGTAACGCTGAATTTATTTAAATGTTACGGTAATTGTTTTAATCGTATTTTTTTTAATATTGTGAGCTAAAGCAGTTATTTTTTCTTGTATATATGACTCCTTTTTAAAATCAAAAATATTTCAAAATCCTCTGACGTTAAAAGATGTCAAATTTCGGCAAAGCTTTTCAGGATATTTCTTTACTTTTTTACATAAGGTAAGTCAATGCTCGACTCCTATCCCACCTGATGGTAAGTGGCGATGAAGTTTAGGATGTTGAGCGCACTAACTTACAAAAAGACCCATTCACTCTCCTCTTGAAAACTCCCACATTATACACAGATGGAAACACCGACGCAGGCAAACTATTCCATTCCTTATATCACGTATCGTTAATGCTTGATTATAATGCTACCTAATGGCAAAAGGCGACATGCAGGCGACTAGCACGTGAAGAACACTTGGCTCTGGAAATTCGAAAATATGATTTTCACGGACTATTTGATAAAACTAGTTAATTACATCTTTGTCTTATCTCTATTTAATAATTACGATAATTCTGTAAAGGTTCGCAGCAAGCACCCAGAAGAGATAGCTGCCTGTTAATCCGCATTATCGAATAAAAACCAACGCTGCACCCGTGCACAGAAATCGTCTCTTTTTAAATATTTGCATTACATTTCATCCCGCATTTTAATTTCGCGTGTTCAAATTTGACCAGCGAGATTTTCGTTGAAATTATTAAATTTGACGACGAAACCGGTTTAAAACGTTTTTCGTCTCACAAATAGATTTAATTAAAATACAGAAAATATTGCGTCGAAATTAAAAGAGCAATGCCACTGAGCCTTTTTAAAGGTCGGAGCTGTTGGGGTAAATCTGACGTGATGATGAGATTTTGGATCGCGGAAAAGATTAAAGGACCGTCTGGTTTAATTTGAGATTGTTGCCACGTGAAATTGATAATGTAATGAGGTTGAATAAATTATTTATGAAAAGTATTATAACGGTAACTGGTTTTCTTATTGGTCCTTTCATAATGAAGATAAACCAAATGTAAATTTAAGAACAAACAAGAAATTAAATTTACATTAAATGTTGTCTACAAAAATAGTGTATTATCTATGTCATTCATATTTATCTACCTAGAGAACTAATATCGCTACTCTTGTTCTGCTGACTCTACTTTTCCAGCTGGTTTCCAGTGCCAACGTAAGTAATATCGTTACCGAAAATAGTAACACTGAAAAAAATGTAACAATATTATTTGTATTTACTAACTAGCAAACCAGTCAACTGGGGGAATTCATTAACACCAAAATCACTGACGTCTTTTAGACGAAGAAGCAAGCGTGGAACTAATAAAGTAATCTATACTAATATATTAAGTGCGAATGTGGATTTGTTTTTTGTGTTTTTACATTTCAACAGTATGATTTTTTTGTGTTGAAATAATTGGAAGGATGGAGAGTGCCGTAGGCTACTTTTTACTGCGAAAATCATCTAATTTCTTTAGAAATATTTATTAAAATGTATATTTCAATCAAATTAATAAATAACAACAAAACGTTGCCTAGTAACCGATGATTTGGAGGAATTGACAATATATTGATTGCTGCACTTTTTTCCCACGCGGATTAAGCCGCGGAAAAAAATAACTTACAACTTTGTAATTTCAACATAATATTAATTTAATTTATGTTTACTATTACTGTTTTGTAAGTTTCTGAATAGCTTTAATCGCGTGGTCACCGCGCGGAAGTCGACTATTGCATTTTTGAGGGGACACCGTGTGGGAGTGGTTCCGCGGCACAGAAGTGCGAAGCAAATTGTAAAATATATGCAGCTCCAACTCGCTTACTTTTAGGTACCATAAAATAATAAAATTGTGTAACAAAATATATGTTAGTGCGCACTGAGAGACCAAATAGAATATGGCGAGTGCGCTAACACTCTTATCGTTTTAATAGTTGGACAGATTCACGGTTCGTGCTCTAGAATTATTTTATTTATTGAATCTTTATTGACCACAATAAGATATTTTAGTGCTGAATATTTTCTCTAACCGATAACCATTGGAATAAACACATCTGCACGAGAGGCTGTTTGGAAATGTAAGTTTAATACACATGTTACATAACTATGCAGTTAAATTAATCCACAATAATACAATTTTTATCTAATTCAGACTAAAGATTATATATTTTCCATAGGATATATATACAAGGTATATTGGCACTTACAATGAGACTTAATTGGTGTGTTTTTATAATTTCAGTTTGTCACAATTTGTGTTTATGTATTTAATTTTATTAGTCTCTATCTCTGTCTCTCTGTGTTTATGAAAGAAACAGGCACGAAAACTATGACGATATCTTTAGAAATATTTTTCATGTAACGCTTTAGCCATTTCTGATAATGGAGGGTACTTTAACTTCGTGTTTTACTCCAAGTAGCTGGGACAAATAGGGTTAAAGTTACGCGGACGTCCGGAATGACTTTAGCAGCGCAGTTTACTGAAACGTTTAGTAATATACAAGTTTGATAAATTACAAATGCCTGCAGGGACAAATTTATTCACCGGGAATTTAGAATCCGATCGAAAAACCGCTAGACTAGGATTCAATGCTTTCACAAATCCAAATAAGACTGGAAGCAATTATTATTCGTTTTTATAGAACCCACTTTCATCTTTTACTACTTTCTACTTATTCGTAACTTCCGTTACTAGTGGAGGCACCTCGGAATATTATTATTTTATGAATTCTTTAAAATGTCAATCTGTGATATTTCTGAACTGATTGAGATAAAAGAACTATATATTACTCCAAGAATACTGTAATGCATTATATCACTGCCAATTGGCAGACACAAATAATTTAAGCCCAATATAGGAAATGTAATAATAAAAGGTCGAAGAAATCGATGCCTCCTACGTAAACTATCGTATGTCCAAAAAGCCAACTTTACAGGAACAGCATTTAAAGACATTATCGGGC
>DWPA01006879.1:0-10699 GCA_018251375.1 Calpodes ethlius
ACTTGTTGGAGCCGTTTCCGAGATCGATGCGACGAGCAATTATTGTATATATATATATATTTGTATATATATAGATATATATATATATATATATGTTTATATATATATATATATATATACAATAATTGCTCGTTTAAAGATATTTGATAAACACTATAACAATGATGTGTGTTTACAGATCTGTACTGAAGTGGATGAGAAGGACTCTGGTTGGACCAAGAAATGGGATGAACATGGAAAGTGTCCCTATGCCTACAAGGGAACCCAATGGGTTGGGTACGAAGACACAAAGAGTGTAGAGATCAAGATGAACTGGATCAAAGAGAAGGGATACCTGGGAGCTATGACATGGGCCATAGACATGGATGACTTCCGAGGTCTGTGTGGTGAAGAGAATCCTCTCATGAAGTTACTGTATAAACATATGAGCTCATACACCGTGCCACCGCCGAGAACTGGCAACACTACGCCAACAGTACGTATATAATCCATACCGCCCTACACTCGAAAGTAGACTGTAATTCATACTGTATAAAGCTTACATTGCAATGATAGTAGTAGTAGTTAAATACTTTAAATAGCATAGTGTATACAAACTAATAAAATGTTTAGATGATTGGCATCCGTCAATGAAACGGCTAGCCGTCCAATTGAACGCCTAGTAGCGTGGTGTATGTAGTGCTGTGACATAGAAATGAATACAATGGTAATTCAAAGTAACTAAGTTTAGATTGAAGGTAATATATAAACATAATATAAATGTTTTATTAACTTATTTGGTCGATTACTACAAAGTTAAGTGCCGTGGGTTTACCAATATTGCGAAAGTAGATGATGATACTTACCACGATTTATTTACTTGGTAACAAGTTGCAAAACTTACTTACGACGTCAAAGTAAGGTTTATGGGTAAAACTTAACTTTGAGTTTGGTACTTTATATTTACGTAAACAAGTTTGTACAAGTTTTGAAATAATAAAAAGTTATAAAAACCACACTAGCGTGACAGAGGGTGACACTAAAGTTATTATTTGAATCCCTTATACATTTAAGGATTTAATTCTTTAGAAGTTTTCATGTAAATACAATACAATACAAAACAAGACTTTTTATTGCAAAAAAATATACATGTTAAGTATAAAATAGGCGGTTTTATCGTTGAGAACGATCTCTTCCAGATAACCCAAAGTTGAAATCTTGTCTAGATGGATTAATATAATTTACAGGCAGTAATGTACACATACAACTACACTATTTGCAGTCATTTGTTGTAGAATATACGCGGATTTTCTTAAAAAAATTAAGAGAGAAACGGACGCGAGTTATGATAATTCCTTTAGTTTACACATCACATGTTGTATTAAATCTATTTTACTTATCTTTTTATTTGTAACACAAATAATATTCCCCGAATATAACAATTGGTTAATTTAAGATCATTTCTCACTTTTGTTGTTACAAATTAAATAAAAACCGCGTTATAAATAGTACGATTTTAGAATTTGTCTATTTATCAGCCTTTAAGAAAGTCCACTGCTGGACATAGGCCTCCCCTAATTTGCGCCAACCAGACCGGTCCTGAGCCTTCTGAATCCAGCGAACACCCGCTGTCTTCTTCAGGTCATCAGTCCATCTGGTTGCGGGGCGACCTACATCGATGTCAGTATTAAATGTTAGTTTATTATTATTGCTAAGTAAGAGAAACCTAACAAGCTATGCCACTCCTAGACGTATGTAAACACCTTCAAAATCCTTTGTCTCATTCATGTATTGCTGTTTCAACGCTTTTGTAAACGTACTATATATTTACAGCATATTCCTTAAAATTGTTCAGTAAACTCGGGAACCTTTATACGTTCGAAAGGCCGTCTTGAGCTGACGTTTTCAGACTAACGATGTCATTCCAAAGGTATACAATATTAGTCCTTTCTCAGCGGCAATAGAATCTATAGTTCCGTGGCTTCATGGTTAATACTGTTCTAATAGAGAATTTGGAATGCCAATAAAATGGATCGCCTATTATTTAGATTCGGGGCACATTGGGTTTCCTTTGAAGTAATTCCCTTTGTATTGTTTTATGGTGTTTTCCTTCATCTGCTGCGAGTTTATCACTCAATGTCAGTGTTGATTAATTAAATTAAATAAATCACTTAATGACTAATGTTATAATTTAGTTTTTTTGTGTACTTTGGAGGAAGAATATTGTCTGCTCTGTAATAAATAAATAAACGCTAACAAACTCATACCTTCGCAGTAGGATTCCCTGTGTCGCAGGTGGCATGGACAACACAAATAATACGTCACTAACACCTATGACGCGAAAAAAAATATTTATCTGTCACATTAACATCTGCCTCGGCCGGGAATTGAACCCAGGACCCCTTGCAGGCCGGGTCGCTAATAACACGGCTACGGTCTGTAAGGTGTTCTAAGTTGCCTTGTACGCTTACATAAGAAGCGATCATCTGTCCTTACGGGTAACAACCTATGACCAATTTTAAATGGGACAAATTAGTAACGAATATTAACTAGATTATCACTAATACCTATCAATATGATTAATCTATATTAGCAGTTGCAACCTATAACTGTTCCACTGCTGGGCTCGTGTCTCGTTTCACATTGTGAGATGTAAAGGCCGTAGTCCACCACGCTGGCCAAATGTGAATTGACAGACTTCACAAACCTTTAAGGACATTATGGAGAATCTCGGGAACGCAGATTTCTTCACGATGTTTTCCTTCACCAAAGCAAGTGATAATTAATTCGTATGCACATAACTTTTTCAAAATTAGAGGTGCAGAGTTCAAACTCAAGCCCCTACGTTCGGGATATCAACGTTCCAACCAGTACGCTATCACTACCATAGTCCTCTAATAACTAATAATAACAACTGATAATGTTATTAAGACTTAACTCTAACCTATATTCTAAGTTTGTTACAGGTTCCCACGATAATCAGGGGATAGTGGCACTTCAAGCTCATTTGCAATTCGTTACCAAATAAAAAATATGTCCGTCCCAGTAATATTATCATGAAGTTTTTCCCCATTAAGTTACAGTAATTAATCATACTGACATATTTCAATCAAAAATTTTGGATCATGAAACATTATTGATTTCGTTTTAATCACAACGGAACTCAATGAACTCACATTTACACGGAATGAATAATAATGAGGATATTTATTCGTAATATAAGCCTGAAAAATAAATACTGTAAATTTTACAAACAGCTCAGCTTCACAGTTTGTGATTCGTAGCTTAAATCACGTTTACTTCTTTTCGTGAACGGGACGATGAATTCATTATAATTATTGTTGATTTATTCAATAATCTCGATAAATAGTATCGATGTATGATACGGCGCAGATATAGTAGCATTTCGACTTCAAAAAGCTTGTCTTTTATCTCCACATGAGTAGAATAAGGTCGGAGGTTTTTTACCAGTATGGGACATCAGACCTGATGTTTTTATTGATAAAATAATTGTCTATTTGGAGACATCGATCACTTACAGATTTCTCAAGCTTTTATGTAGCTTCACCTGTCTGTTGTCCGTCAGTAATCAAACCTTGTAATTCAAATTTGACCCACTTCCCAAGTATTCGATTGAGTTGATTGTATACATATGTAAATTGAAAGACAATGCACTATAATTTTGTAACTAAGTTGGTCTGAAGATGGAGACGAAGGGTGTAACAGTTCTGAAATAAAACGACGAAATCTTATTGAATTTGGGTTCCTTTTGGTTTATCCTGAGAAGTGTTTGGTCTTAGATGATATCCAGGGTCCAATGAGAAAGCCGAAGGGTCGCTATAATAACAGCTTGATTTTTTTTCGTAGAGATGCAATAAATTTATTAAACGTATGATCTAGGAATCAAAACACAACCATGTACGCAAAAAAAAAAAAAAAACTACATACAAAATTTCATGACAATCGGATGAGCGATACGGAAGTCGGTACATCACAGCGCCACCTGGTGGTTAGTTACATGAATGAGCAAAGTGTCTATCTCCGTGAAAAAATACGACCACATACCAATTTTCATAATGATCGGTCAAATAGTTTCTAAGTTTATCGATTTCATATACATACAAACAACCTTATTTATTTAAAGATGTCTACATTAAGTGCCTAAATATGAATATGATCCTAGCATAAGTTGGTACATTTATTTGATTGTCAACTGTTACCATACAGAACAACACAGCTCATTATCTTATGTACAAACAAATTGATTATCGTTTACATCTAATATACCATGAAACCCTTTTTTACGAGTAAAGAACTCAATTAACCCTCCAGCACAGAGCAATGGTGCAGAAACACTACCCTTGTTAACGTCACACCCTAACTCGGGTAAGCTTACTTCGACAAGCGCTGAGGCGTTAAGTTTTCCCGCCGATAATATTACTTCGAATCTATGGTGTTTTAGGAATCCAATATGTCTTTGCACAAAATATATTTTGTCAACCCTAATTATTTTCTTTATTTAACTTTTTTGATTTTCCGTACAGCATCAAGACGTCTTTCATTAATTTTTCTGAAATGCAGAGCAATGTAGTCCAGTATTCCGAATAATACCTTATGAAAATCTCGTAACGGATACCTTAATATTATCGTTTAATTTGGGGGTATCCTTGGGTCGCATAATAAATATTCTTCCTGTGACCTGGTTCTCTTGTTTAACCTGCGCTGATCCGAAGAGTAAATATGCCAGTTAGTTACCCCATCCTTTTGCATTAATGACTCCAGGTAGTATAAAAAATACCCGTAATATATCACATCATACAGTAACATCGCGCCAAACTTTAATTTCGCTATCGATGTTGCATAGACTAGTTCCAAACCAAAGTCAATTGGAGCTCGGCCGTTCATATGATACGGTAGGAGATCTCCTCGTTCGGCAAGAGAGATCTCTTTTCTAAAGTCATTGCCTCGAATGCTATGGACACAAAGCTGGAAAGAATACGAAAGTAACAGAAGATGTATTAAATTTTTACTTTCAGGCCAAAATTCTCCAACTTTTATCCCATGTTCTATAAACTTCTCTGAAGTTCGGAGCCATTATCCTGTTAAGACAATGACATTTACAAACAGCTTGCAGCAAGGACATCCACTTGCACATTTGACATGATGGCGCTTATATTCACGATGAAATCATCTAGCCATCGTGCCTACCATGGTCTTTATTTTTATACAACATTGTCTACTCATCACTTTGATTAATTGCAAGTTAATAAAAAGATTCCCAAATAAATTGTAATTCACATGAAAATAAATGTTCTAACATAACGCTTGTCGAGTCTTCTCATTCAAAGGTGACACTAACAAGGGTACTGTTTTCTGCTCCGTCTGCCGTTTAAGAGTTAATTGAGTTCTTCGAACCCTGATAATGGTATTTTTAACGTAACAACTAATTACATTTCACATTAGGATCTTTTCGGGATGGATTCAGGGTATAACGGTTTAAGTTTTATGATTTTAGAGCGGTTTTTAGTTGTAACGTTTTAAATCTAATACTGAGGGTAAAATATAAGTTAAAACAAAATAAAAACGCATAGGTAACCACAATCTATCTATCTATCACTTTTTGAAGGCTCATTGCTAGACATAGGTCTCCCCTAATTTGCACTATTCAGAACTCTTGAGTTTTTTGAATCCAGGGGTTACCTGCTGTCTTCTCAAGTCTGTTCTGTCAAGTTGTCAGTGGATCTGGTTTCGGGGTGACCTACACTTCTTTATCCAAGACGTGGACAACGTTCAAAAACCTTTACTCCCTGATAGTTATCGGTTCTTCTTACTGTGCTACTTCAGCGGGCTTATTCTTTGAACTATGTCAGTTAACCTCACTTGTCTACGGATCTCATCATTTTAGATGCGATCACGTCGACAAATACTGAGTATAGGTATCTCCACAGCCTACGTGACTTAAAACTTATGAATTAGGCCAATAGTACAGCATCAGCCTCAGTTTAATGTTGCATGAAGCCCTGTCATTTGATACACAGCATATTTCAAAATTGTTTATAACTAGGAGACGATTGAGACTGAAACGAAAAGTTATATTTGTTGTATTATAACAAGTAAGTATTTTAAAAGTCTGTAGAATGAGATGAATTATACGTTGTTATAATTTAGGCATGACTTAAATTATAACCCTCCTTTTGGCTTTGTTGAATAGAGTAAAAAATAACCGTAACAATATGAAAAATGGAAAATTTTGGAATATGTGATGGTGCAACCAACTATGTATGTGATAACATGACTAGCATAAACTGCGCCAATTTGATACTGTAACTTCCTTAGTCTATATAACGTTATCATCTTCATTGTCCATTTACTTCACTGACTAGTTGCCCTAGTCTACTCTGGGGCTTATCTACAAGTTTATAGGCATCAGTACATATACTAATCCCAATTTCTTTATAAGTGAATTACTGTTTATATCCTTAAAAGAGCTCAGTGTGCCCATATAACATAAATCAATCCAAACTGCCGTAAAACACACGCCATTGGGCGAACAATCGAGTAGCGGGTCACATCAATTCACTGGCACACAAGTGGCCATGTACTAGAAAACTACCCTTGTTAACGTCACCCATTAATTGAGTAAATTCCTTTCGTTTGTCACTTAATGAAACTGAATAATCCGTTTGATTGACGATATACGACGGGTTTACCCACAAATCAAGGGGTAATATTGAGAAAATTTTAAGAGTTGATTAATATGTCTCAAAAATAAGACTGCTTGGACCTCAGTTTCCGATTGGGACAGTAGTAATAAGTGCTATCTATGAGTGTGAGTAGGTGAAAGACTTGGTAGTTTTTTGCCGCTTCTTCTTACAGGATCACTCACGGTAGTTTTGTTAGAGATGACGTAGTTTGAATTTCATAAAGTGTTAGTAAAGAATCGATTTCGAATTATAATTAATTATATTAATTAATTTGCGGTACAGGTCGGCTTTAGATAAATAAACACAAACAATTGGTATTATTTTAAACTAACAAACTCACATTTTCTCTTATAGTTATTCGTTTTTAACTGCAAATAGTATTTAAAACGAACTAGAGTTTTATTCTAATTTCTTGATGGGAACTATTGTTCCCACCATATATGAACAATTAATCTCTTTTTTCTTCTTCACTGTGAGATCTTATAGTATTGTTTGTGAATACGGGGCTCGATACGGTTTTAATTTTTTGAGTGCACACATTATTAGAAAAGCATAGATGAAACGAAGCAAAGCATTATAGTCGCACATTTTATAAAATTACTCTAAGATTATCAAGATTTCTTCTTATTTCTATATCTAAGAGTCTGTTATAAAAAATAAAACATCAGTAGAACACATAATAAAGAATTTTATAAGAGTTATAATATATAGTTATAATAACATTTTCTATTTCATTTATTTTCACGTGATTAATCTAAACGGTTTTACAGACAAACTGATAAATGGACACCGACAAAAATCAACTCCAAAAAATCGAAGTTGTAACTGTAGATTTACTGAACAAGAAAAATATCCTACCATTCGTAATAGTTGTCTTCGTAAATAAACAAGCAGAAGGGAGACCAGCTACACTAGAAGACATTACTGATACATTCCCAGTCAAGAAAGAAGACCGAAGAACTTAAGAAGTGCCTCTCAAGACCCCATCTGGAACATAATGAGTCGTTTGGCAGCTAACTCAAGCAAGAAGGATGCAACCAGGTAAGCTGACAACAAGAAGATGACGATCCTAGTAACGATATCAACTTAATGATAATACGGCAATGAAAAAACGTTAAACATTGAAAATAACACTGACATTTTACATTAGAAAAGTCTTAATTAATCAGTAAGGCAATAAGCCATAGTACATTGCCCGAGAACGCTCGGAATCAGCCTAATTAGTATAGAACCCAATTATCTCCAATAGACACTTATGTCTTCTTCAACAGGATGTAGAACAAGTGATATTGACTCATATACAGTAGCGAGCATACTATACTCATTAATCTCGAAATTAAATACATTCAAAAAATTATTACTTAAATACAAAGTGGATTTTGCATTACAACTTTTTTTCGTATATGCAAAGAAAGTACTGACTTATATTTCTTGCCAATCCCATGCCAATCGTAGCTTGGCATGTTTCATTTAAATATTCCTCTATCTTTGCAGTAACGCGGGATTTTTTATTGGCATTTGTTTGTCGTAAATAAAATTCTTCCAACGGTTGATTCGCACGCACCCACCATTCGAGTTTATCGTTGGTTTATTTTATCAACTCATGCTACTTGCATTTTATTTGTACTAGCTGGGTCAGATAAATTTGTTCTACAATTTAAATCGTATATTATTTTAAGAGTCAACTTTTGACGCCAGGTTAGATATTTGACGTATAAATGTTATTTTTAGAGTCATGAAGTTAGTGATATCTTATTTGGATTATTCATGCCGCCTCAGGGAATCTAGGTGGGGGTGTATGTGTGTGTTTTTACTGCCATCAGTTGGTGAATTTATAGTACATTCGGCCCAAACAACAAAGCCATAATGGTCACCATTAAAATTACATTCACTGTCCGCGTAGCAGTTTTAGAACGTTACCCAAAATTGTAAAATACCGTACGCACTATCCATTGAAATTTAAATTTTAACACAAAGTAATTCATATCCTGCAGAAAAATAATAATATTACTAGATAAATTGCACCTAGACTGACCATGTATAACCAGAATCAGAAGTAGTGGTTTAACTGGACCATTGTAGACCTTTTTAAGAAAAGTATTACGTATTTGAAGAGAAAGAATACATAATGAATCAGAAATAGACTTTTGAACGGTCAGGAATGTATTTCCCCTTAGTACGATATAAGTTTTAATCCAAGCATCTTATTTATGAAGACCAGTTACTTGTTTGACATACCAAATGGGATCGGTGGTCTATGGGTATTGAGATATGTCTCCCTAGTCATTTCAATAATATCTAACCTAGTGATTCGAATGTTGGTTTACCGAACGTAGGGGCGTCAGTTCGAATCCTCCAAGCTCCTCTAATGTACAAAAAGTTACACGAGTTAATTATCGGTGAAGGAAATAATCGTGAGGAAACTTACACACCAATCCGGACTTAGCCAGCGTGGTGGGCTATGGCCTGTATCCCTGACACAGTGACAGGAAACCCGAGCCCAATAGTGGGACATTTACGGGTTGTGATGATGATGATGATATGTTTTAAATTCATGGAATTGTAGGAAAAAAATCTGGAACATTCTGCTGGTAGCTATATGCTAGACCTGTTAGACCTTTCTCGTTTTCAAAGCGCCAAATGATGCCTTGCCCCGAAATAGCCTCCCAAAAATGTAAACTTGAGCAAACACAGCAGCTCTTGGTGTTTTGATTTGGAATTCTCTGTGACGCAATTACGACAATTGTGCTAATAACTTGCTAATTTATTCGGAAATGAGCTTTATTTGAAAAGAGAATACTGTCCAAAAATTTTAATGAGATCCGTCATTATTTAGACAAAATTATGACGTCATTTGAGATCAATGTCCTTTTTCGTTGAGACGAAATTTTTTATCTATGTCAAAAGACGCTGTAACGTTGTTCTTGGTACGAGAAGCCGATTTTTTGAAGTAAATAATTCGAGATTGCGGCGCACGGATGTGCTAACATAATTTAATGTATTCTTTGTGCGTATTGACCTTAGTCGTTCCGAATACTTCTGATTGAGTGCGCAGCCCGGAGAATCGACCTTCCTGACCCACGACTCGATCACACTTTCACTGGTTAAATTATGTTAATAAAATGATATATTTGAATCGAAACAAACCCCGCTCATGTCAAAATTGACATTTCTAAACGCTTTTATTTAACTTTTAACATTTGTTAATATGTTTTTGTGAGTCTTTAAAGCTAAATTAATATTACTTCCAGTTATTTCTCGAATTTCAAAATTTACAATATGACACCGACATTAATTTGGGCTAGAGTTATAAAACGGCGTTTTGGAAATTTTAGCAATATCATGTCTATAACTGAATTTATTTGATTTAGTAATTATATAGAATTTCATGAAAATCAAACGTTAGTTTTAAACTGTATAGTGCACATGCGCCTTTAAATTTCCGCAATTTGTATAAATTTCCACACCATGAATTTTATGAGCGAAACTATTTTAGCATCTGATAATTTTAACTAAAATAAATGTAATTAAATTATTTGTAAACAATTTTAGGATTGCGTAATCAAAAAGGAGTACTTAGTTTTATCGTATTCGTCCGTCCAAAGCTTAGCCCCGAGATCCGTAAATTTAAAAGGCTGTAATTTAGTAAAGACTGGCTTTCTGCCCGCGTCTTCGCTCATGTTATCCCAGGCTATCATATATGACTTTACGTCAATGACATTTACGTCATGCAAGGATAGTTTTTCATTGAAGTGTGGACAAAATACGTGGGAATCAAAAAATCCATACATTCATATCTTATTGCACAATTTTAAACCTTTATTTTTACAACAAAACCTCTCTATCCATCTTCTGGTTATAAGCTCTATCCCCACCAATTTTCAGCCAAATCGGTTCAGCTGTTCCTGAGTTATAAATAGTGTAACTAACACGACTTTATTTTATATATATAAGAAGATGTACTGAATTATACGGTAAATAAATATTTTTGTGGTTACTACAACACAGTGTAGACA
>DWPA01006880.1:0-10698 GCA_018251375.1 Calpodes ethlius
GCACTGGCGAAATAAAAATACGGTTTGAGTTGTGAAAAGACCATCGTATTAAGTATGGGCACCGTCATCTATGTCTCTGCAATACCACGAATAAACCGAAACAGGAATTTGATTTTAAGGAGGTGAATTATATTATGTTAAAAACCTTATTATATTATTAATGAGATTTTTTATTGAATTTGGTGGTATAGAGCTCAGCGGTTTACAAAATAGAGGACTGGACGCCTTTGTCTCGAAACTTTCGTCCTGTATCATTAGGCACAAGCTGGAAATATTAGTTAAGACTCAAGCATAGAGTCTTTCTTATACGTTTAGGAACAGTTTGATTAAAATTTCATGTTAAATTCAGATTTGTTCTTTTAACACTAGATATTTTGGACTTTTTAACGCTCCGAAACTTGCTAAGCCTCCTTTTATTTGGGCAGATAATTTTGTCTATTGGTATTACCGGAAAATTAACTAATATCTTCGGTTCTCTCAATTACTTAAGTTACTCCAGGGGTATGTAAAAAATCATGGAATAAATATTAACAATTCGTATCCTTGAGGTATTTTAATATACGTCCAATATCGATTTTTTTTTTTATTGCATCGGTATATTGCAATACAAAAAGCAATATAGCAGTTGACCTACGAGTAATATGACAAAGTTAAATCGAAGATAGCTTGGGGGATGACCTATCAGATATCAAAAGAACTCTTCAGTAAGAGTATCACCGTTTTCAAGGTTTCTTCTTTTGTGTAAATTTTCTAAATTTGGTTCCTTTATTCTATCCAAGCCACTTTAATCTCTCTTCTACCTGGAAGAAGTAGACAACAACTGATATTTACAATCTATGGAGTTTATGAGTCATACAACGCACTGACGTAGAAGTACCCATGTGACTACTTGTGACGTAATACGTGATAAACAAGACAGTAAAGTACTTTACTGGTGGATTTATGGACCTATATCCCGTCTCGCCAGTAATATGATGTTCGATATTTACTCAGAAGTTAATAATGCGCTATCAAATGTTGTCCCAATAATCGTATATGACATATTCATTACCTAAAACGACTAAGCGTTTATAGTAGAAAGACTTAATGTATTTATTATGTAATCGAGAAGCGAGTTTAGCGAATTAGAATTAGAATTAGCGTTTATTAGACAGTGGTTAGAGCGAATGTGTAAGGTTCCTGTTATCTGAGTTAATGATAGAGTTAAACAAAATACTTGTTTACATTAAATAAGTTCTATCCAAGTTTTATTTTCCATTAGTTCGTGTGGTGATTAGCGCATTAATTCGCACACTTAACAGTTGATCACATCTGCTCGTTATAATATTTTAGTGCTCTAATTAACGCGTTAGGTTACAATTGTGCTTTTTTAATGTTCTTTAAAACTATCAGGAGCATTATATTTTCGATTTGTATCATCGTGACATGACATCGTCAAAAATGTACTGGTTCATGTTGTTAAATGAATTTTCAAACAAATTAATTGTTATTTGCATATAAGACACTTAGCAGGGAAGACAGTCTTCTAATTTAGTCTTCTTTAGTGGTTAGTAATCTTTAGTGGTTAGTAATCGTTAATTTAGTAATCTTTAGTGGTTGGTATTGTATAAAATAAATTAGCAATAGACAAACAAACAAAAGCGATGGAATATATAACAAGTAAATAGTGTTTGATTTTTATTCGATTAAAGAACATATTATTTTTTATTTCACTTTTGCTTTGTCGTCATTTTGGGGACATTTTCTTGACAAAATGAAATAGGATCAAACCCAATGGAATTATGTTTGTGACAAGCGTCACAAACCTAAACGCAAGGGTATGCCCCGGGCCAGCTCCGAACTTTTATTTTTCTTCTAATAGATACCGATTTATTCGAGTTTTTAATGCGCGCTTATCATAAATTATCCCTATCATTTTAAGTTATGGAGTTCATTGAACGATGATGAACGATGATGAACTAATACATTGTTCTTCCCGGATATTTTTTTATCCTTATTTTAAAAATGTATGTGACAGCTTCGACAGTTACAGTAACACAGTTACAACTTCGTACTTCCATATTTTGTATACTTCAACCCTGAATGTAATTCGGTATGAATCTTTATAGATATTATACTTATATCTTTTAGTCATACGCATTAGCTACCAAAATCTTATCTATAATATTTCTTCCATTACTTTACATTTCCGCCATAGAGAATACATGATTTTTCCCGTTCCTATTCCACCGGAAGCCGCATTATGAATTTCCCTTCCAAAGATACGAAATTTGCAAATTATTTACAATCACAGTAATATTAGTGCCCCATGTGAATGAACCTTTATAGATAAGGTGAAACGAAAGGTTTTTAGTCTGTTGTTTTTGTTTATATAATTATATTATCTCCTTATTATCTTGTACGATAATATACGGATTCTTTTGTAAAAGTCTAATTTAGTTTATTTAATGTTGAACATTAATTTAGAAAGCATTATAACGGTTATTAAACTTCTATTTTTCTCCGTTAAACACGCCATATAAACTTTCAATTCCTATGTTACACGCTTAATGGTTAAATTTACCAACAAATTTTTTTACTGCTTGCCTATATAATACTGTCTAAATTTCGTATGTATCACATTGATTGATGCGGCTTTGCGTTGATGAATTGGACATGCGTAAGTTGCTTTTATCTTTATAATATTAAGTATAAATATTCACCTAAAACAGACGCATGGTATGTCCTATAAATTATCCTTTACTCATTTAGAAATATTTTATGAATAATCAAAGGGTAACTTGTGCGTATATAAGAAACGAAATTCGAAAATAAATTATTCAGAGGATTTGTTGTTGACGTTTCATTGTCCCCGTTTCATCATGTTCAAATTTTCATACGATCGACGTTCGCACCCCTTTTCTGTCACTGATCTGGATAAGGTTACAACATGATTGAATACTCAATATGATATTCTGACGTACTTGAAACGATGTTAGTATAATTATCAAAAAATTTAGAGTTCATGAACCCGCAGTATCTGAACGTGCTCATAATGTTAGTATTAATAGAAAGATGATACGTATTTAAATTTATTTTTCAATACAAATTAAACGCTATTTCCGTGGTATATGCATCTTTAAGTAATCATAATTAGGTTAAGGTTTTAATCGATTCATAAGAATAACAGATTAATTAATGAGTTCAAACAATACAGAGTACTATGTTTGATATCTCTATTATCGTGTATCGAGTTTACGAAAGGAAATATAGAATTGAAAGGTTTATTTATTATTTCTGTCATTGTAAGGTAAGTGACATCTGTCAAGAGTTGATTGATAGTGTTAGCATGGGCGTATCCAATATTTGGTCCAGGCTTTGCGATGATGGCAAATATTTTTTTGTGTTGGAGGGGATCGTTATTTTTTAAATAACACAGCAAATAAAAATTTGGATTAAAGTTGGTACGTACATACGAATTGTGGGGGGGGGGGGGCAACTACCTTCCCACTGGTCTTTCAGTACGCCCATGAGTATTATACCATATTATCATACAGTTTCCTTATCTCATACTACGTCGCCAGTCGTAAAAGAAATTATATATCTGTTTGTTTAAAGACCGAAGCGTGTTGCAGACTTCAAAATTCCTCTCCAGTCCTCTCGTTACGGGCTTCTTAGCGTAACCTGTCACACAACACAGGGGTAGGTTTAAGAACCTTCGCGACAGTCAACTGCTTACCGACGCCGACATACGGCGTGACGGCCTTACCGAGCGCTGGTGCTGGCTGCCGTCTCCGCCGACCGGCGTTGAGCGCCGTGGCTACCGCTGACCGCTTGTCCGAGTTCATCCTGGATTGAAAGTTACATTATTATTGACATTCCAATATAAACACAGGCAATACAAAGGTACAACATAGGACATACAAAAAAACTTAAAATCAAGTTGATAACAATATATAAGTATTAGATGCCGCGGTTCCGCCCTCGTGGAAATAAAACTGCTACACAAAGATTGTCGACTCCATAATTGGTTGCTAGGCAACGCTTTGTTGTTAATTGCTGTTTTTATTTGAAAGATATAGCGTAATAAATTAAATATGGTGCTCTTCATTCTCCCAACTATCTCCACACCAAAAATAATACCATAATGACAAATGAAAAAACAAACATGCTTTCGCATTTATAACATTTATCGCATTTATGACATTTATGACATGTCAAGTGTCAGTATCTGAATAACGCTATTGAAATTTTCTACAATGTGAGCAAAGAAAGATCTCCCTGCAGTTGACATGAGTGGGGGGGCTCCGACTGTTTATGTTCGGAACTTGTATGTATTTAAGCAATAAATTCGATATCATGCTTCAAGTTGGACGTTACCACGTTAGGTAAAGTAGGTTTGTAAGACATGATCTCTTGTCCCAACTACTCATTAGCACGGTGACAAACAACAACAATACAGTGACAGTGTAAGGACACCCAACTTCCTGTTTCAAGGATTCATTCTGGAATGTAGAAGCCAAGTGACTCTAGTTTACGTGGCGTTGAATTTCACTGGATTGGCATCGTCGCCTTAAAAAACTAACTTAACTGACTTCCACAGTGTCTGGTTAAGTGATATTCTTATTAACAGCTAATACTAACAGGACTTTTTAATAATTATACACTTTTATTCAAATTTTGTCATAAATGTCCATTGATCATTGGTCCATGGTTTTATACCTCAACAAAATGTAATACCTGTGCTATACAACATTCAAGAGTTCCCTCGTCTGACGTCTACCCTAAGTTTAGTATCACATTATACCTGTCATAGAAATCTTGAAGGAGGAACGGTTGTAAGATTTGACCCACACAAACATTGTAAGAAACTAACAAACAATGCAAGTTAAAGAAAAGCTTTTATAAAGATTAAGATTAAGATTAATTTAAATTAGGGGTATATTTTACCTTTCAATGTCGGCTTCATCATTATTGGACTCCTCTTCATTTGTAGGTATCGGATGAGCTAAGTCAGGTCCTAGGTCTTGGACGATACGCGGGAGTCTGTCCCAGCGATTGAGAGCCATCCATGGCTTTTCTGATAGAATGCGAAGAAGGTCCAATGTTTGAATTCTATCTTCTCTGATCTGAGCTGCAGAGAAGCTGGCTCCTGAGGAAGAAAATATGATTTAATTTCTTGAAAGTGGATTAAAAGATAAAAAGTTTTGGTCATATAATATGTCGGCAATTATTTTTTATTGTTAAATTGATATAAACAAGTTTTGTTGTGCAAAATCTAATGATCTTCATAAAAATATAATTGTAGGTACTAAGTCCCTCATCACCCTCAAAAATTACAAATTTATTTTACTGGTGTTTTATAAATTAGTCGTTTATCCTATTTTTTCTAAAGTAGTTGGTTTATCGGTTGACATTCCTTTAAAATAAAAGTAATAAAATAATTTGAAAAAAAAGCAATTATATTTTTTCATTGCTCTCTATGTAGTACCAAAACAATATTCACAGAAAAGTAAAAAATTAAAAAAAGAAATTAATACTAGTCCAGTTCTACAAAACTTATTACTAAGTTAATATAACTGTAATAATAATTACAGTTAATTATCACGCTGTCCAAAACAAATACTACAAACGATATAATTAATTATGATTAAAATTTTTATTCTTCACGTGTAACTGTCCCACAGTAGTGTTTATTATTATAAAAGAAAAGAAACAGAAAATCAATACGCTCTAAAGTTTTTAACCTCCCCTATCCAAGTCTTATAACATTGCATTACAGAACCACCTATCAGATTGTTTCTTCAATTAGTCGTTTTGTAGATCCATTCTCTCCGCTATACATTTTGTTTTCTGTGCAAACAAACGCCACGATCGCACGTGAAACGTCCAGTACAAGATAAATGATAGTTTGGGTGTTAAAAAGGTTTAGAACTGTATCAATGCGAGTATATAGTGCGGTAACACACGATGACAAAAGCAAAAATAACGCTTTTTAACGCAAATATCCATCTGACCTTATCTGTTAGAGGCCTATTAGTCACAAATTAAGCCTATCTAGCAGCTTTTAAAATCCACTGCTGGACATATATCCTTCGTCTAATTTACACCACAGAGACCAGTCAGACCATTACTTTATAGGGGTCATCGAAGCTAAGCCGGACAAGAAAGAAAGGGGGAACAAATATAGTGGAAAACCTCCAGTTCCCATTTGTAACAAGATGTGTCTTATGTTGGGTGAAGTAAGTAAAATGATGACAACCAGCCAGGCTTTAAGGAAGTCCAATAACAACATAAATAATATTGGTAATTGACTTGGCAATAATATTTCTCTAAGCTATACCATCGAGTAGCTCCCCTGGACTGAAATATAAGTAACTATAAATATAAATTTGGTCTAAGAAAATAACGCATTTACTTTACCTGTTCAGACAGTGGGCGTGAAAAGAAAAGCTTTCTGTCTAGACTCCTAGAGTCACTTCCTTTTGCCTCTTTCGTTGCCCTAGTCTACCCATAGGAGATTGGCGTCAATATATTATCCCACTCATATTGAAAGTAATTTAATTCCGAGGTCATTATTTATGTTATGGTGAAATATTATTCACAACATAAAAGGTATCTTTTTTCCTATTTCGGTTATAGTGTCCTATTACACAACCCTTAACGAGTCGGTTTATCTCTCACAAAATGTAGGACGGGTGTCGAATAACTATTCAATCGTATGTAATGAATTCTAAATAAATATAAAAATGAATGTTTGTCTGAAGGTATGTCGTTTATAGAATCGTAAACGATACATTTAATCATGCGATGATTTTTAGCAAAGTCGTTTATGAGCCCACGAAGGTTTCGAAGTTGGTATGAGCAATTTTGGGAATGTGGCGCCACTGTCATTCCAATTAATTTCATATATTTCCATGGCAGCCCGTGTTCGCGTAGCAACGCGCGTAGGGTTCAGCTAGTTCCAAATAAATTGAATCAGAGTAGGGAATCTTTTGAACTTCTTCAAAGATCAAAGCAGTTTAAGTGAAATATGGATTAACAATTTACTTGCGGTAAACGTCCGAGTAAGCTGTTGGCTTATATACGAAATTCGCTAAAGGTTCGTCGCCTTTTTACTACATGTTTTATGCTTAACGCTAAAATATTTTATGAATCAATTAAAGCTTTTTGAATCAATGAAAAAGACAAACATAATTTTATTACTGTACAAAGTTTATTGAAGCAATATAGAGACAATATATGATATATTATTCGTTTATTCTTTGTTATATTGTATAACCTACAAATTACTTTTTCTTGTGCATGTACAATATAGCCCAAAACATAAGATGATGTCTGCGTAAATTTGTTGTTAAGCTATAAATTTGATATCCACAACGTAATTCAAGAGCCAGATACCGCAACATACTAAGCAAATTTGTTGTGCGCTACAAGTCCCAGCGTCAAATGTAGGCTATGCTGTAAAGTAGCATATAATTTCAGAATTTTATTATGTACCAAATGATATCTAAATTGACACAATCTATATAGAATTTAGGTATAAAACATTGCCATTTACCCGGAAATCCTCGCCTTAAATACAAGTATATAAAACAAGTATTGCTATGCTTTCATTTAACGACGAAATTGTGCTGCAAATATTAGTGATATTATTTGAAATTGTTTAGTCGTGTGCTTAGCGGCTAAGCTAAAGAAATATTGTTAGGTACATGCTACGTCTACGATATAACTGCTATGATTTTTCGTTCTCCGAGAACGCATTGTAGTAATGTTAGCTTTTATAACTGAATATTAAAGGCTCTTCGAGAAGAATTCCTTAGAAACCTAGCAAGTTCCTTAAATCCAGAGTGATACTTGTCTATAACTCGAAGCGAACCCGAGCTTCCAGTTTCCACTTCAATAATAGTGCAGTTCCTTTGTACAAATAACGCCCCGTTTCAAAGAACCTTTGGTAATAAAATCTTGAATCATAAAATAGTGCATCGCACAAATAAGCGTGAACTGTCTTATCTTATCTTCATCACAGATGAAATCACAGTCTAATATTACTAAGTTTAAATGAGCTTATTTTTCTTGGACTGTTTTAATAGTCGTAGTTAGTAGTACATCCATTATAGTAGTCAATAAAGGATAAAATTATTATGCTTTATAAACAAAGTTATAAACGAAATATTTTTACTGGACCCAAATAATTAAACGACCACCAAAAGACGTACATACACTAAGTTTTCTTACCAAGAGAAGGTAATTATATTAAATATTAAGATTCATAAGAAATGACCAAAATTTGTAAATGATAAAAAACAAAATAAGTTAGGTTAGATTATTTTGGTGATATGTTCCTATTCCGATTACTGATCAATAATTTATGAGTCGCGTTATAATTTACTAAAGCTGATGATAAGTTCAACATAAGCTTTCAACATTATAAAATAGTTATTTCATCGTTGTCTTTCATTGTAAAACGTTTTAAATTCTTCATAATGACGACACTGTTGGTGTTGACAAGTTTATTATGGTTCTTTGTTACAAAATTCATCGGAAAAAAAGCTGTTAAATTTTTAAAGCCTTTCATGTCAACGTCGAAATTGCTTATTTCGGTTACCTACTAATAAATGTAACAAGATATTAAAATTCGAATTATCAGGTTTTTTAACGAAAGTAACAACTATAATATCACAATCACTTCTCATTTTGAATATAGAACTCAGTAGCTAATTTCCCGCGCTTTATAGAACGATGAAGTTTATCACAAAAATAATATTTTTTTTTAAAAATAGGTGCCAGTAAAGTCTTCAAAGCAACGTAATATGTTTCAAGTAATATTTTTGAAGTAGAATATGTTATTTTAAATAAATGTTGAGTATCTTAACACTTATTTATTGACGTACGTGGTATCATAAAATTTCTCGCTACATCGCATCTTTTTTCCAGAATATATTTCTTATGACATTAATGTTTCGACCCACGAACCACCTTAAGCTCCTTGATCTGCGAACATCGCCTTTAACTAAATAAAATATTCACGCTTAATTAACGTCAGGTCTTATGTCATCAAATTGGGGATATGTATAATAGCAATTTGTTTTTCTTATGAAACATTTGTTATTCAATTTGATATTTTTGTTACTTAGTCGTTTTGCCGCCTATATACATGGGTGCATTTAAATAACTTTCAGATGGAGGAAAGGGGGTAGGTTATAATTGCATGCTTACATTTTACTCTATCTAATTTATAGCAATAAAACATCATTTTATATATAAATAGCTTTCCTTCCGCGTCTTCGCCCACGTGATCGCAGTCTATCAGATAAGACTTTATGTCAATGAAATTTCCGTATTGCAAGGAAAGTTTTTCTTTAAAGTGTGGACAAAACACGCAGAAACCAAAAAGTTCACATATAAAGTGCTGAAAAAAATGCATTCTCCATAAAATATTCATCCTTTATTGCACCGTTTTAAATCTTTATTTTTACAAACAAAATCTATCCTATGTCTGTATCCTGGTTCTAAGCTACTCGTATCTCCTCACCAATTTTCAGCAAAATAGTGTAACAAACACGACTTACTGTTATATATACAGATAATTCATAAATATTAAAATCGTACAAGTTACACCTAGGCGTGTTAACTATGTATTGAAACTGTAACTCAGAAAAATAAAAAAAAATTTCATACTAAGTTCAATTGTCTTGTGAATTTTGAAAGGTAATTTAGTAATAATAAGTAGAAATATCGCAATTATATATTTTTACATACATCATTACATTGTAGTATAAAAATTTTCCTTAAAGGTTTGGAAACAATTAAAAAAAATATACTGCACAGATTTTCATGCAGGTTTCTATTCAAGGATATCTTGAGGGCGTGAGTTCGAATCCTGCACGCACCTTTAATTATTAAAAAGTTATGTGCGTATTAGAATTTAATTATCACTTGCTTCGGCGAACGAAAATATTGTGACGAAACCTGCACACCCGAGAGTTCACCATAATGTTCTCAAAGGTGTGTGAAGTCCACCAATGTGCACATGCTCAGCGTGGTGGATTGAGGCTTGAACTCATCACATTGAGTGAGGACACTTGAGCCCAGCAGTGGGACAGTTATGGGTTGTGACGATGATGATTTTTATTACTCTTAGTAAATAAAATTCGAAAACTAAAACATCTTTGGTTTCACGTATAACATTAAAACGTCTTACATATTTTAAGTATTTACTCCAGTTTAATCTGTTTATTTTCAAGAGTTAATAGACCTTTTAAGGATAACCGATATATTTTTGGGAATGTATAATTAGACAGGAATAAATCATAAACATAATTTGTTAATTCATATTTAATCTCCACGGCATAAACACAGGAAACACTTCAAAGATATTCGTCGTTATAGTTAATTAAGTTAATTCTCAAGGTTGAATGTTTATAGAGTGACAGATTTCAAAATATTTCTTTGAAGTAAAACATGGTCCTTAAATATTAGTCTGTCAGTTAAAACTTTATTTCTGCTCTACTTAGCTCACTTTACGCCATTTACGGAGTTTACATTTAAAAAGAATATATTTTGTAGCCTAGTTGGTACACTGAATGCGAAGCCCGGAGTCCTCGGTTCGATTCCCGGCCATGGCAGGTACTTATGTGATAGATAAATATTTGTTCTCGGGTCATGGGTGTTAGTGACGTGTTATTTGTGTTGTCCATGCCGCCCGCGACACAGGGA
>DWPA01006881.1:0-10698 GCA_018251375.1 Calpodes ethlius
TCTTATTTATTGAACTATTTTTTACAGTATGTATCTAATACCTATAGTATAATACCGCTCTTCGTGAATATCTGTTTGGCCTAATGGTTAGCTGGTATATAATGCGTTAAGCATTAAGCTCGCATTGTACCGTGATATTGTGGTCCATACAATTTGAATAAATAAATAAAAACTATGTTATCGACATCCGAGCAATCGATCGTTCCTTTCTATTTCACTGTGAGACCTCATAGTATTGTTTCTGAATACGGGGGAAAGTTATTTAAATATGCAAATTCCGGTGATACATAGTAAGCAATGCTACGTTCATAGTTTCATACAAAGTCACACCTTATCATCAGGTAGGACTATGGTCAAACATTGTTCACTTATTAAGAAAAAAATATGTCGTTAATTTTACATTAATTAATTTGTTGGTAAAGCATTAATATTTTAATACATAATATATTAGCAATATATTAGGTATTGCATTGGATTAATATTTAGCAATACCTAATTATGGGGTTAATTGAAAAGTTTAAAAGTGAAATACCTAGTTTATACGAATATTATGTAGGTATATTTGTAAATAAACTAATAGATATTAGAATACCTCCTTGTGTCTATGGTCGACTGTTTACTTAAAGTACTTTAGCTACATTGAATTCAGAACAAAATAGTATTTTTCCATATATCCTAATCTCTATTGGCGACACGTCGCCTAGGGCTCGCTGAACACGACCATATTTCACAATTTGCGATGATTGGATTACGTCAAAATGGACTTTAGTTATTCTACATTAAAGGAAAATCCCATTTTTGTGTACACTAGCTGCGTTAAAAACCGGAATGAACCAGTTTTTGTTAGTTTTGTCGGGAATATGAAAGCTTATGAAAGCTTATGAAAAACGCACTTTGAAACTGAAGTAACCCTTTTTAATGTTTAAATATCGCTCTTTGAATATGTATCTGTACATTTAGATAAAGATAAAGAAACTACTCTATGCTTATGCCTATCTTAGACTAACTTCTTACCTATCTTACGCTAACTTCTGTTAGAAAGAGTCTTAAGCCTGATTTATAATAAAAAAAAATTAAATCATTCCAATTTCAATTTATTGAATTCTTTTTTATTATAACTATGAAATTATGTTTTTACATGTTCGTCTCCTTACAACTCACAATAATTCAACCTTTCATTAGACAACTCATCTAAAATTCTGGTAAGATGGAGTGGCTCAACTTTCCATATCGGCTAAAAGTGAGATCTGTAACTTGACCTTCAACTCAGAAGTTTCTGAAAGGTGAAAGCAGTGAATAATTGACTTCACAGAAAGGTAAATCGTTTAAAATAGTCGCTTATAACTGTTTCTAAGCTATAATCAGGACTGTCGACTGGTTCTCACATTGTGAGAATTCAAGCCCATAGGTTTTCATTATTCCATACTTTAATGATATAAATGAGAAAGCGTCTTTTTGTTTATTTGTTCTTTTTTCACGGCTTAACTAAGCTTCGTTGTGGTACGATTTTTCCTGAATATATTTGGGAGCTGGTTATTTTTAATCTCGAAACAATATATTATTTTCTGAGAAGATTAACTTTGTTGCGCATTGAAATAATACTTGAATACAGCCATAACGAAAAGTAATCTTGTAAGTATGTATATAGAACGTTATGTTGTTACTGACTGATATAGGGTTAACTTTTATAAATCTTAATTGCACCAATGCGCGGGCGAGGCGGCCCATTAGATTATATTAAACGTGTCGACCTAGACTAAATGAAGGTGGTTCTCATGTATGGCAATTAAGAAGAAATATTAGACCTGTCTTGAGACTCAGACAGGAATAGGTTTGAAAGGGTACAGAAAATGTAAATGTCTTTATAAAGTGTAAATGGATAATAAATTATGTTCGCTCTGTGCCTGAGAAATTCTGTGCTTTAATTGTTATTCTAACGCTACTGACGCATATCTGATCTTTGATCTGTTTTATCAGAGTGATTCTAATGAAGTTCTACACCCAGGTTTAAACCGAAGAGAAGCTAAATCTGTTTTTTAACTAAACTTATAAACATACTAGATGTTACCCAAGTTTTCACGCGCGTGGAAAAAAGAATAGCAATAAAAAGGTTGTCGATTCCTTTGTGTCATCGATTGCTAGGCAAAGCTTAGTTGTATTAACAATTTTTTTTAATTTGGCTGAAATAAACATCGTATTGGATCTTTTCTCAGAAATGCAATGTTATTTTGCGATAAAAAGTAGCCTATAGTACTCGTCGGCCATCCAATTATCTCCAAATCTAAAATTTTGCCGTGACGACAATCGATTGTGCCGTAAAAGAAAGAAAAACAAACAAACACACTCCGCATTTATAATATTAGTATGGATAATTAATAAGGACATACGGACAAAAGGTAAGGCACACAAACCATCCATCCCTTCCTCGGTAGTCCCAAGAAGTCCTTTACAATTGAACTCCGACAATTCCTACAATAGGGTGTCATTATTTCCGGGAAATACTCATTTTCATATGATACCCGCGTATATTTGGTATGTCGTCTTCACTTCGCAGAAGCGATGCGCTACGTAGAAAGAAGAATCATTACTGTGTTTGCGAACCTGAAGGTGACCGTGAAACTCGACGTCAAAACTATAAAAACTCAATAACAAAGTAATTATCGTGAACTTTAGGAGCTTGTAATTTTTTGGATAATCTTTATTATTAGACGGAGTTTTGTCACCAAGTGACTATGCTACTCTCGTAACTATTTACGAGAAGGTATATCTTGTAATGTTATAGGAACAATATTTGCACTTACGATATTTATTTCGAAGAATAATTCGACAAAATAAACATTACGTGTCTAATTATCTAATATCTCTGTGTACACTTATAAAAAGTTGTCTATTTGTATTAGATAGTTATTATCTTGATGAGTTGCGGTAATTACTTAAATATTTAATTCGGAAACAACGTACACGATTACAGTAGATCAAACTAAATCGCATTGGCATTAAAAATAACCTCCCACGCAGCAAATTTATTCTATTCTTAATATTATGTGTGTTTGATTATTTGTTTGTATGTTTGTTTGTTAGTCCTTCTTTTACGAATCAATGGAGAGTTGTCATGCTATGATTGTTTGACTAGAGATAGTTGAGAGGCTGTAGCATGACATAGGTTAATATTTACCGCCAAGAAAAATACCTCTGGAAAAATTCGTTATGTTTCATATTTGAATACCTCCATAATAATGAGATTGTTATTGAATTTACCTATATAAAAATAAATCATTACGTATATCTATCTATCTGTCTATCAGCCTTTTAAAGTCCACTGCTGGACATAGGCCTCCCCTAATTTGCGCCACTCAGACCGATCCTGAGCCTTTTGAAACCTGCGAATATCCGCTATCTTCTTCAGGTCGTCAGTCCATCTGGTTGCGGGGCGACCTACACTCCTTTTGCCGAGACGTGGACGCCATGATGTATATAATATGTTATAATTGATGTTTTAAAACCTGTATATGGCTGTGTTTCAAACTTTGTGAAACTTTACACACATTAGAAGCTTGTGTCAATACAATAATAATATTGTAGTTTCAACTTGGGAACGGTTTGGTTTTCAGCAATTTCATTCATAGTTAGTGCGCAGAGTAGAGACAGAGTAATTAAGATTGATTACAGTACAATTGACAAAAGTGTGTATTAATTTTGAAACTAACTATATTTACTTATTACGATTATACACTTACATAAGGATTCATCAAATCAAGCCGAAAGACGACGCGGTGTCGTAATCTAAATATCGGCAATGTACGCAATCGAATATGGTTCTCTGTGTTCTCCGTAGGGACGCAACGCAGATAATTGTCACACATTCCGGTAATGTCACTTAAATATTAATGGCTGATCCATTAGTAATGGGCCACATTTGAGTTAGGTAACGTTAGGGTTAAAGACTGCGCACAAGTTCGCCTTAATTAACGCGTTAGTACGCAAATGTGAACATTTACACTTTCGCTTTTCGACCTACGAGTAGGTACGTACCTATGTACGTACGTAGGACGTAAATAAAACACTCAGTTATATAATAGACAAATAATGGTATTTTTTTTGTTTTCTCACGGCAATTACAATATTATTCTTATCGAAGATAAGAACTTAAATAATATATAGGAAATCGGTTGACAAACAAAAAGAAACTAATTTCTCTTAACCAGTTTACCTAAAGATTATAAACTCTCTGCTTTGTATAGGTTTTTTCCAGAAAGCATAGTATATATAAATGCTATTTATGAGTAAATGCAATGGTGTTTTAAATATTATATTTCAAAGCTTATTATTTTTTAAGATGTTAACATAAAATTATAAATTGAAACCTATCTACCGCAACGATTTTTTTAATCATCAGTGGTTTTATTTTAAAAGAGCGGGAAAATATGCCTGTGTTTAAATAGATATTCCTTCTATTTTCTTTGTGTCCATAATACAAAACACCGACTCATGTTCTTTTCGGGAGGCGAATAAACTTAATGTAATGCTCATTCATCTAATGTACATTGTCAAGAAAAGTCTTCCTAAGTATTAATTTTCCTTCCTCAGTGAATAAGAACTTACACCAGAAGAGAAATTTCTTTGATATTTATATATTTTGTCACTGTATTTCCGAACTTAAGTTAACTCAGTAAGTACGAGTATGTATATTACATTTCTCAGCAAGTGTACGAGATTAATACTTCAATAATAATTAAATGTTTAATTTTATAAACGACAGATATAAAATAAAAGAAAAATAAAGGTGTTAATACTTCAAATAGTAACGCTTAGAACCGAAATAATAAATAATAACCATCATAAGATGAAAACATTGTCATAGATATAAAAAGAAATTTTTTTTTTCTTTTTAATTGTCGGATCCGTACCTCTTCCCAATGTCAAAAATATCACAACCCACACGCATACATATTTTTTATGCTTCACATTAGGTCGGTTATTAAGAAATTAACCATTTGAGCGTTAAAGTCTTTGTATAGAAAGTTATAACTAAGATATATGATTTCAAAGCATAAAATTGCTAGAGATAAAGTATCTAGCACGAAATTTTTCTCTTATTTTACTGATAGGTACCCAAATAGAGATCAATCTATGTGATATGTCGCGGTACGTAATTTAAGTACCTAATTGAAATAATAAAATGAATCGTTTCACCAACGTACTTGTTATTCTCCAGACGTCGCCCACAACCTTCCCCCATTAGGCCCAGTGTCTCGACTAAACAACATAATTTACTCGAAACATCCTCCGCCTTTTCACTGTAGACTCGTTTTCAATGTGAAGCATGAAATTTGTCTGCCATTTAAATTGCTACTACCATTTTGTCGCGATCGCGAACCCTCAACCGAATGTTTTTAATTACTGGCAATCTCCAACGACGGAAATCGTAATTTAGTAAAACAATTCCCTCTCAATATTATGAAACCATTTTCTAATTTCGTATCTGATGCGTATTTTAATTGAGACAAATTTATTTTTAGAGATAAAAAGTTGCATATTTATTTAGATGTATAATAAATGTTTTGGATGATATGGAAAAACTAATAATAATAGTAATTCTAACAAACCTTATTACTATCAATATGTAGAAGTGATTAAGGGATAATTAACAAATGCAAAAATAGTGTTATAGAACCACAATGGGTACATAAAATATAGAACTTCTCAATTAATTTCTCTCGTCAGCATAAAGTTCAAAATGTTTCCAAGCTATGCAGAGACAAAATTCGGTCCCTTTCCCGCACGCTTGTCAGCGTATTAGAAAAGGAAGAAAGGTTATTTTTCCGATCGAATTTTTGTCCCGAAATAGTGAAGTGAGCACAGATAAAGCGGGAAAAACCCTTAGTATGATTTGCATTTGTAAAAACACGGATAGTTACTTCACTATCGATGGGGCACTATTAATTCAATATTTAACATGATACAATAATAAATCCACGTACAATATGATCTGTATTTATTAACATATAAAGTTCATATTTTATCATATAAGAAGATATCTTAGAATATATTGACAAACAAGAAAAAACTAAAATATAATTATTTATTAAGATTTAGTAGATATTATTTGTCTGAAACAATTGGTATGGGAATAAAGTCTTTAAACCTAAACCTAAACCTGAGTATCTTTCTTGTGTCTTGTCGGATTTTGTACAATGAACTTTAAAAACGTGTGAATTTATCACTCGACTGCCAAGGAATGGTTATGTTTTCACATGTATCTTGTATGTAAATTTCTTTATTACCTTGTAACTTCCAAATCGCTGGATGTATTTCCACAGCTAAGTTATCGTTAAATTTATCTTGAAAACCTAAGATACTCGTCGGTGGTTGAGAAAAAACAAAATGGCGGTATTTTGGCGGGAAATAATAAAACGTTATTGAAATAATTTAAAAAATGTGTATACTCACGACTACTGTTTATAGCCATTCAGTATCATGATTTGAATATCTTGATAACTTTTGGCAATTCGTTTCTAAGTTTGTAAATTTGTATAGGCGCGCGAGCGTTTCATCGACATTGGATCAAAGCTGGAGAACTGTGGCGCAGATGGCGCTGATTTAGGTCTGTATTGCGACCATTGCAATTGAACGTGGGCGCAGGTATTGATTGCGCGACTGTATCGCAACCATTTTGCGAATATGTAGCGCTATAAATTGTAGCCGGGAGCGATATTCGTAATTTATGGCAACTGTCACCCGAGCGCATCTTTACGATGTTTTTATAAGCAAGTGCTCCGCTTCTTGGTTGTATGTGTCTCCTGTCACATTAAAACCACTCCGGCTTTATGTCTTTTAGCAACCTTCACATACCACTGAAAGCACTATAAACGCTAACACATTAAAACATCCGCAGTAGGATTCCCTGTGTCGCGGGAGGCATGGACAACACAAATAACAAGTCACTAACACCCATGACCACAGAACAAATATTTATCTAACACATAAACATCGAACTCAGAAGCCTTCACTACACAGGCACGGTCACTACCAACTAGGCTATAGGGCGGTACTTTCAGATATACATGTTTAACCTCGCGCTGTGTTCCTCCAAGCAAGTGATATTTATATTACTCGCCGCGCGGCAGGCCAACACTCAATGCACTAGATTTAGACACTAAACGCGGTTATGAGTCGATAAATCTTCCTGTGACCTATTTGTATGTATTCAATTTACTGTTATTGTTATTGAAAACAATGTCTGCCTCGCATAGAAATCATGGTTACAGCAATTCAGATTAGAGAAAACCGCGTGACAGTATCGATCAGTGTTGTTCGTACCACAGTCCTTATAACGGTTAGACGATTATTATCTTAATATCGTCTCCATAGAAGGAAATCTAACTGACATTTCAGCCACAATCACTGAATTATTTATATTTTTACTGATATTTTATAATATCTCCTAGACATAACGATTTTTCTAAAAAAAAAACACAAAATTGTGATTTTCTCGAAAGTGAAAATTTTTTTTCTTAATTTTTCTTCTAAGGGGACGATTTTTCCATTCAATAGCAAATTATCTTCTCCATTTCCTATATTAAATCACTGCGCTAAGCGCTTGAGCTAAACGAAAATAAAATTATGTCATGCAGAGCTACTTAACTACGTAATTAACAAAAAACAACTTAATATTTTCATTCAAACGATTGATATAACCTAAATTAGACAAGACTGGATATCACTTAACATCGTAATAATTAAAATGAATTTATTTTATGTCACAATTTTCTTTTTATGGCTAAATTAAATAGTAGAGTTGAGTTTGTTGCCGGTTCTCCTTGTTATATACATTCAAATGCAATAGTTACTATCGTAACTTTAACAAATGAATAATTTAACGATTTATTACACAACTCCTTTAATAGGAGAATAATTTTTGAAGTTTAAAAATTAATCTTTTCTATCTGCAGTTCAGCAAAAAAAACTAATCAAAAAAGAGATTTGAATAACATATCAGTATGGAAAGTTTTGAAGCTTCGTTGTAAACCTTACATCTCGTAAACCGAACAAGAAATGTTATTTAAAACTTACATCGATAACATCACATCTCAAATAAATACGTTGTTGCATTAAACTCATCGCCCCAACTTCAGCAGTAAATGAACAATGCTATGCTACAGACGAATTCATAATTAGAAAAACTTTCTTGACACACAGTGTTGCCATAATGTATTATATATCGATGAAAATTTACTGTGATGAGACAAGACTCGAAAATTCGAGATTATGAGGTTAGGATTTAAAAATGTAGGTTTTACACTTGTAATAATTTCCCCTTAGTGCATTTCACTTTAGTCCACTGATTAGCGGGTAGAGTAATCACTTGGGCGTAAACAGAACTTCTCGCTTATTACTCGAGAGCAGAGTAACTCACACGGGATCGCTTCCCGACACAGAGTAGTCAAGGGAATTAGACCAACGTACTACTCTTTATACGCGCTTTGTTATAAGGCCGATTATACGGTGTAATAAGGTATATCAAATATAACAACACCAACCGTGTATATGAATCCAAATTGTCGATTTAATATATCGAGTTAAATTACAGAAATACAATGATTCAGAAAATAACATCTGTAATTTTACATTTAAATTGATTTTAATACTTACAAATGAATAATTTAAGAAATATTAATAATAATGGCAACACTTGTGTTATGGCAACATTAGTAACCGAGTCAAACTAGTTCATCTAATTGTGGACTCTTGTTTACATACATTATATGCTACAAATCATACAATAATCACTATGACGTAATATAATATAGTATATTTATATAACAGCTTCGCGCGGAACTATCACCATGTTGTCTGAAAATAAAAGTTTAACCAATAAATAAACATCGCTACACACTCACAACCCCACCCTACGGTACACTGTGCCATAGATAATACATAGAGACAAGAACACATTCATTATTGAAATTTCTGTCGTTCGAAAGTTCATGCCGGTATTTTATGACAATTAAATTGCATCTCATTCAAATATTGATAAAATTGACGAATCGTAACCAAACTGTTTTCCAAATATGGCTGAATCTCTTTCAGAATATGTACAGTGAACACATTTCAATTGTTTTCAATAATTGTAATATATTCAGTCAGGTCTCACGAGGTACCAACTGAACATCGGCATAAACTTTCCGGACAACCTATCATATCGACCTTAATAGTATAGTAATAAAGTTGACATTCGCACGACATACCTTATCGCGAGCGCTCACCACCAGGAGAAGAACGGCGACTTGTGCTGGAAGCGCTGCTGGAACGAGTCGAAGAACCGAGACGACGTCGTGCCGCTCTTGGACCTGGGAACATTGAGCACATCAATTATAGATAAATAGATACAGTAACAACCTAGAAGTCCCCGAACTGGTGGGACTAGGTTCAAATCCTACACACACCTTTTAATTTTCTCAAAATTTATATGAGTATTAACAGTTAATTATCACTTGCTTCGGTGAAGGAAAACATCACGATGAAACTTGCACACCCGACAGTTCTTCAAATTGTGTAAAGTATGTCTGCACTTGGCCAGATTGGACTATGGTCTGTACTCCCTCACGTTGTGAATGTGTGTGGAGACCCAGGCCTAGAAGTGGCGTAATAATGAGTTTTGATTTGGAATTATTAATTACCTCAACTTTTTCATGTGACCAGTCAAACAAAGCCATAATAAAAACTATGCAAAATTATAAGCTAATCTAATTTTGTAACCCCTAGTAACTTAATTTTATTTGTTTAGACTTTTTGAACCGTGCAAATGTATTGGTACTAAAGGAGGACATAATGTTAAAAGCATTAATTATCCATATATTAAATGTCTATTCATCCCTAATCATCAGTTATCATCTTTTTTATATCAAATAACTTAACGCTTTTCACGCCTTTACACCCCCCCCCCCCCACCATCTCCCTGTCCGTACCTCTCAACGATGACGGCGGGCATCTGGACCAGCTGCACGGGGCTCTTGCCGTCCTTGAGCGCCTGCGTCAGGTTCAGCACCTGGCCGCGGGTCACCGACATCTGCCGCTCGAACAGGCCCTTGTCGAACCCCTTGTCTTGCTGCCGGCCAATGAGGAAACTTTACACTGACTTATCTACATTTACTCTACGTTGCTTGGTGGTACAACCCTACTACAACGCCTACCTTAACAACCCTACACAAAACCTTGTAAATGGACTATATTATCATTGCACAATAAATAATAGGACATTTTACATTTAACATTTTCATTCATTTTGCTGAAATATACCTCGTAATGGATCTTTCCACAGAAAGAAACTGTCTATAGTCTTGTTGTTATCTGTGGGCGATGAGGAACACTTACCATTAGGGAAACTATTATTATTAAGTATTCTGGTAGTTACTCGTTTATTTATATAAATAAATACGAACAGAAATCGATGTCGAATCGATTCAATCGATTTAGGAAATAACACAATTAATTATATTGCACTACATTGTTTAAGTTTCATAATTTTCTGTCATCTTCCTAACTCTCGACTACTATCCATTCTTGCTACAATAGTAATTTTGGTCCAACAGTAATAAGTTTGGCAACCAAGATCGAAGAACACAGAGTAATAAAATTACCTTGAACAAAATATGAAGCTCGTCACACAACTCCTGCACGAAGTTCATATCCGATAAT
>DWPA01006882.1:0-10698 GCA_018251375.1 Calpodes ethlius
TTGTCAATTTCTTTCTATCAATGGTTGCCAGGTAACGCTTTGTTTTGAAATACATGGTAATAGATCTTTCCACAAAAATTCGTCCTGCCAACTATCTCCAAACCAAAAGTCATACCATAGCGTCGCTTTGTGCCATGAAAGATGGACAATGAAACATACACATTTTCGCATTAATAATATTAGTATGAATAGTAACTTTATGTTTTGTATATATTTGACAGCGGTATCTGAAACACTGTTATCTTTAAACGTTGACTTTTATTATCTTGTTTATATATTGTAGAAAGAAGATAAATTGTGTTGATGTTATGCAATGGTTATTTAACATCTAGTTATGAGTATAAACTAAGAGAATATATCTTTAGTAGTTTCGTATAATGTAAATATTATAATGTATTTAATTAAATATTGTGTGTTCATTTTGTAACTCTCTAAAGTGGTGATGCCCTGTTGAAAGATTATTAATAAACTAACTGAATCCTGCGCAAAATATATGACTGTAATTGAAATGATAGTGGCGCCACCTGTTGAAAATTGGTCGTACCAACTTAGAAACCTCACATCACGTGATTAAATGTATTGTTTACGATTCTATAAAAGATATACAGACAAACATAAATTTTTATATATTAGATTTTATAGACAAAGCTTAAAGAACAAGTTAAATCGCCTTAAAAAAGTATATTTGAATATAAGTAGTGAAATGTAGTTAAATGAAAACCTCTTATTGTTACTCATTTTTGTTTTGAAATTATTATTGCTACCTCTGAAACATCGTGCAGTTCAAAAATAAACTTTTTTAAAGTTGGTTAATAATGAGGTCTTTTTGTTTGATTCCTATTTTATCTGGTCGCAGAATAAGACTATCACTAAGGTCCGACAGCCGTCGTCATCATCATCACAACCCATAAAAAAACGATTTATGCTCAATAGTTTCGATGGCTCACATCTCACAAGCTTCCAGCATAGTTTTGACTTTACGACGATGTCTTTCAGACAAAGTACTGTTCCCAAGCGGGCGTGGATGCCCTCCTCACTCTGCCGGAGTTGTACTTCAAGCCGGCTTCAGTGGACGACCTGGTCTGCTATGTGGAGTCAGTGGCCAAAGCCGCTCCTAACCTGCCCGTCTTGTACTATCACATACCCAGCATGACTAAGGTTGAGAGTAAGTAGGAATTTTAAAGAAATGGCCTTATAAAACCCAATTAGAGCGCTGATAGCCTACTGGTTTTAAGGAATGAAGGAGTCTGAGTTCGAATACTTCACGTACCTTCCATTTTCAAAGTTATGTGCGAGGAAAGTCCTTAGTTTTGATGTTGAAATATAAATAATGCCTTGAGCCTGTGACTTGATAGGAGAGTCTCATAATGTTATGAATCTATAATTTGTTTTTTTTTTCAGTCAATATGCCGGCGTTCGTGGCTGCTGCTACGGCCCGTATACCAAACTTCCGTGGCATTAAGTTCACGTCAAATGACCTGAGCGAAGGGGCGCAGGTGTTGAGGAACTTGAAGGATGGTCAGGAGATGTTCCTCGGAGCTGATACGGTGAGTTTTATCTAATAATGTTTGAAAGGCTCTTTAATCCATTTCACAGGGTTGTTATAAATATCTAAGTTATTTTATGTGTCGGATCATTAAAAATTCATATCCACGGATATGGATAAGGATTGTGCTCCAAAAATATGACGTATAAAATAAAACTTCTTCAAATTCCAGTCCATGACAATTTATTGATTGATGACAGCTATACATATACTATTTACAAGATACCTTGTGAGCATGATTCAGAAAATAGTATAGCTCCATCTATTGATAGATTTCCGAACCACGCTGACTTCATCGAACAGCATTAAGAATCATTAGAGATCTGCGAATATGGATGAAATTAATAATTAATAAGTTCCGTCGAAAATTGACACATATATTACATATCTTTTTATACAGTGGATATCCATCCAACTTGGTTACTTGATTCAGGGTGGGTGTGTAACGTCATATGACGTGTGCACTGTGCGTGTCTGTCATATCTTGTCCAAATTAAATGTCATTCTGTTTTCGCACGGCAATCGCATTGTACGGAATTTATTATATTTATGTAAGCAGTGATAGCCTAGTGGTTCGTACGTTACTTTCCTGAACGTGGGGGCACCAGTTTGAATCCAGCACGCATCTCTAATTTTCAAAAAGTTACGTGCGTATTACAAGTTAATTATCACTTGCTTGCCCGAGGGTTTTCCGTAATGTTCTCGAATGTGTGTGAAGTCTACTAATCCGCACTTGTCCAGCCTGTACCCCTCAAATTGTGTGAGGAGACCCGAGCTCCGGTTTAGGACAGTTATGGGTTGTGATGATGATGATGATGATGAAATGTTATTATTTATTTTATTTATATTTTATTAAGCATACCAACGCTCAATACACTTTAAATATATAATATCATACAAATAATAAATCAGTTACTTTAGTTTATTAAGTATTCTTTATTTGAATTCCAATGCGACCATCAGTTATATAAATTGTCACTGTCCTCCAGCTTCTAGCCCCGGCTGCGTTGTTGGGCATCAGGTCTAGCATCGGCACCTCGTACAATATATTCCCGCGGTTGGCTCAGGATATCCTGGACGCTGTGGAGAACGGTGACGTGGAGCGAGCGAGGTTGTCGCAGGAGAAACTTAGTTTAGCTATCGAAGCGCACACCGTAGAAGGTAAGTGAACTCTTACTATAGTTAATAGTATCAGGCGTTACTTTGCGGAAATCCATTGTAATTAAGTTATTATTAGTCTACTTAGCAACAATCCTCTATGTTTACCTGTTTATCCGGTATTTTGTATAACAGTACATACAAACTTACAAAAGATTACGCCTTCATAAAATGTGTATTCATATTTGTACTGCATGTGCGAGTTTTAAATATTTGCATTTGCGACATGCGGTGAGGTTAGGAGAGGAAAGAAGAGGAGATGAGATTCGTTGAGGAGACAGTCATAAAAAAGTTATCGACCAACTAGTGGGGCCGTTTTCTGGGACAGAGAGTTCTTCCAACCTTAATTACTATTGTTTTCCAGGGCCCTGGGTCCCTATAATGAAAGCCGGTATGGAGATAGTCACTGGCATCAAGATGGGACCACCGTGCTTGCCGCAGAGGGAATTGTCTTCGGCAGCAAAGGAAAGAATTGCTAACAAATTAAAAGCTTTGAAACTGGTGTAATCCTGTTTTGTTGGTCTCTATAATGTAATTACACTAAATAGACTAATAACAATTTGCAATTTTATTATTTGAAGAGACAGCGCCACGCTGCGGGATTTATGTGAAACTATATTTTTTGTTTCCTCTGTATTATTTTGTTTTATCTGTGGTAGATGTCATTTACATTCGGCCATATTTTAGATCATTGGCGCGAATTAAGTTAGCGTATTAATTTAATTAAGATCGTTATGTCTATTCAGTGTATTTATATTATTTAGATATTTGCTTAAAAAACAAAGTCTGAAGTTTTTTTATTGCGAATAATACTGTTCACTGCATTTATTGTTATACATTCTGTTTTTGAATAATTTTATGAATATATTTTTGATAAATCTAAATTGTTGTTTGTTGAAAAACGTTGATATTTTATAGATATATTTGTAATTTTAAACAATATATTGTAAGTGAAATTTTAATAAATACAAACATATATGTATTAAAAAGAGTTTTTAATTTATGCTGAACCTTAACATATATGCAGTGTGCATAAAGTACTGGTAGTTTATAATTAATCAATAATATCATAATTAACAATATCTAGCTGTCCTAGTATAATAGTCTCGTGTATTCTCTCATTATGTGAGAGTTACTAGTCCAGTATCCTCGTCCAAGTGTGGATTAGCAATTTTCACAATTGTTTTCTTTTCGAAGTAAGTGGTAATTAATTAGTAATACATATATAATTCTGAAAATTTGATATGCAATTAGATTCGAACTCAACGTCCCATGATCAATAGACCACCGTTTAAACCGCTAGACTTACTCAAAGAATACCTTTATACTATGTTTAAGTCTATCTTCCTGGATAAGATTCTAAATTTGAAATTGGATCCAGGTTTTGAAATTAAATTCTTTTGCTCGTATTATCTTTATTTTAGTCTGTGGTTGCACTGCACCGGCTGCCATATACCATATAAATACCTTGCTGACACGGAACGTTTGAAACTTGGTGTTTTAGTACTCTGAGGAAGTCGGATCACTTCTATAATGCAATACATAAAAGTGATTTATACAAATATATATCGTATACAGTAAAATATTAATCAAATAAATACCACAATTTTCTCAGCATTATTAAATATATTTTCACATCGTTTTACATAATTTACATTGCACATGTAATTTAAAATACTCTAAGAATATAGTAATACAGTTGAGCAGAGACTAAAGTATTTTTTCTTTAAATTAGTAAATATATAATCAGACCACATGGCCATTGTCGACCACACAAGTTCAGTTTCAACGTCGACCTTTACGGGGTTTGATATAGCAAGCGGAGAAAGCACGTGGCGGGACGACATTTTCTGTTACACTGAGCGCAGAGGACGTGCGCAACCGATTGCTATGTTAATAACTAAGAATCGCTTATGACATTGGATATGAATTTAAAGATCTGCGCTGTGCCCCATCTCCCTCAACTTCTCTTGGATCCTGCTCCGGCGGTGGTTGTCGAGAGGAGCTTGAGGCAACCTCGGCGGGCCTACCTTGATGCCTGTAACGCACTCCATCGCTACCTTCATTGACGGCACGAACTCGCCTGAAGAGGAAAATAAAAGTTTAGAAGTACAAGAACAATACTTCACTTTGCTAAAGTGCAATTTGTTAATCTTGTGTATCGGCTAGTATTTTACTGTATAATACTATTAACAGCTCTCTTATTTGTGAAGTTATTAAAACAAAACACAGCTAATATCACCCTAACTTAACTTTATTTGAGAAAACTGCACCCAAATCGTTGTAGTCGTTGAAATCGGTTGTAACAAGCATTTATTAGTTACAGCTGTATTGCAACGAAGTTCTTAAACGCGGTTAAAATGGATGATAATATATTCTGATATGATTATATACCTTCAGAAGCGATGGTCTCGACCAACTCGTTCAGTTCAGTTTGCAGCGTCCTGGCTCTCTCCACGTCACCCGCTTTCGTTGTCTCCACTATATCCAACACCAGCTTGGGGAACATGTTGGATACGGTTGCGATACTGGAATCGTGACCCATTAACACTGCAGGTGCAATTTCCTGTAATAGAGAACTATTATATTAGAGGACCTTTCTGGAAGCGGACCAGAGCGGACCAGAAAACTGATCTCAATTCTACTTCAGCAGACCAGGGTGTCGGAAGAAGTGCTAGGGTTTCGCGTAGAGATTTCACTAATTATCAATATTATTATTAAGTTATTAATATTAGTACTGTTGTATTTTTTCGCGACTCTTGCTTGGTTAACCACCTTTCATTTGCTTGAGTGAGACGCTAAACTAATTTTCAGAAAGTTCTTTGTGTTTTACAAAGCAGTTATCACTTTAGTAGAGGAAAACATCATAAGGAAACCCGCGCATCTGAGAGTTCTATATACATATTTTCAAAGGTATGTGAAATCTGCCAACCTGTATTTGGTCAGCATGGTATACACTATGGGAGGAGACCCGAGGCCAGGCATGGAACAGATATGGGTTATGATAATTATTCGTAGACCCTTGGTATTGACAGAACACTTACATGATTTGCAATAAAAACTTTGCGGCCATTAATAAGCAGCTGTGCAACTTGGTTAGCTTGCTTTAGATCTGCCTTCATCCCCATAAAATTGGGAATTCTCAATATAGCCAGCCTGAAGAAGTTCGGGTTGTGAACTGCAAAAAAACATAAAATTTTATGTTGTTACTAGGTCCTTGTGTGGTACTGCAAGTATTTACATACTTTTATCCATAAAAGTTCGTATTATGCCAAAAAAATATGAGATTTCCCGCTTCCCCTGGACCAGAAGCTGGAGATCAACAATATCGTATCCTTATAATCTTTAGGATCACACTGATTTTAAAGCTTAATGACAAGAAAAGAACATTGCATCTGATTTTCCATCGCATATAGGAGCGTTAGACCAACAAAGTTCTATTATATTAACACGTTAATACTGACATGCTTGATCAGTTTGGGTAAGAGGGTAAAGTGAACGTTTTCCTCACCATCAACTCCACTCATCATCGGGAAGTTGTAATACAGAAGCGGTAAACTAGGGGCTGCTTTCGATATCATTTCGAGATATGCCACCAGCTGTTCCGGCGTTCTGGGCTTGAAGTACAATTCGGGTAGCGTCATTATTGCGTCTACCTTGACTTTTTCTGCATACTTCGCCTAAAAGGTAAAAAATGGTTCATAATAGTACTTTTACAATTACTTCATAGTTGATTTAACTGAAAACATGTCATTATAGTGTTGAGGTACTAAAGCAAAAAAAAAAGTGATAGTATTGTTAGGCTTTAAGGAGTTTCCTCGTCTAGAGCAAACCCTGAGTGTAGCCTTGGGTCATGCTTAATTCAGCTTGCAAGAGTCGACCCACACAAACATTGGAATCAATCAATCTTTAAAAAGTGTAGTTCAAGTTAGACATATTTTATTTACAATCTATCTTAAAATACTTAGATTTTAACCTTCAGCTACGTTCTGGAGTTATACATACCATTTCAATAACATAAGGTAACGGAGCTCCTCCAACATGAACAATGATTTTGAGATTCAAACTTTTGCCTTCCTTCATCCACGCGTCCACTACTAACTTCTTCTCTTCTACATTTAATGATACGAACTCTCCTGTGGTACCGCCAACTGTGAAAATATTTAATAATTATTTATTAATCTCTAATAATTAAAGAATTCATTAATTAACTATAAAATTAGCTAATATCCTCAATCGTCAAAAGTGTTCTTATGAGTACGAAATTAGGTATATTCTTTTGTTCGCGATCGTTACCACTTGTGGCATAACATAATGTAATTTAAAAATACTTCGTTTTGATCACATTTTACTTATTATAAATAAAAAGAAATTAATATGGAGCTGTATTTATATGATATTGGTTTATAACAATGCGAGCTTTGCATATTGTGTAGTTGAGAATATTATGATAGAACGTAGGATCTACATAGCCTTAAAGTTACATTATCTATGTCTCCATTATGTTAGGTACTAGTTATTGTTCGGAAAGTTCGTGCCGATATTTTAGGAATATTAGATTTCAAATATTGATGAAATTAACGAATCGAAATCAAACTTTTTTCCTAATATGGCTGAAGCTATCTCTGTATAAACATGTCATTTGCTTACAATAATAGTGATAATATTCACCCAGGTCTCTCGCACTGCCTACGGAAAATGCGCACGAACTTCCCGGACAATTTAAGATTTAATAAAGCATGCTGAAACTAACATTGTATTTAAAATTTATGAAAAAATATATATTTACCCAAAACACTTTGAATTCCATTCTTAACTAACAATTTCGCGTAATCAGGTATTGGGGCTAGATTAATCTGGCCCTCTTCATCAATTGGAGTAAATACTGGCGCGATGACTCCTTGGATATCGAAGGAAACCTGGAAATGGACAATATGGTTGAAAACGTTGAAGCAAGCATTTCTATAACTTAAAATTCCCTGTAATAAACTGAAGGTTAGCTTTCCAAAGCCGTGAAACCAGCAAAAACCTTTAACATGTACAGAATACCTAGTATTAAACTTAAGTATTACGTAAGTATAATTTTTTTCTTCTCTTGTTTTTCCTTCTGCACTGCATTGGTAATGCCTTTGATATTTCTGATGCCCATGGGTAATAACCAACATATCATTAGTTCTACTTTCAGCACGTTTATTGTGTACTTAGGTAAAAAGTATCATTATGCAACATCGAATAAAGCGTTAACAGTCATATTATGCTATTAGATGTGTGATCATTAGCATTTCACAGAACGCCTTAATTTTTCGAGCCGGTTTTATCATTAAGCAATAATTTAGCTACGAAGGCGTTTAATTGGTGTTTTTTTAATTTAATAATTGGAGCAGTGTTTTAGATGCGAAAGAAAAAGAAATGTTTATTTCATCTAATGAATCAACATAGATAATAATATTTTTTAAGACGTACAGGATGAAGATGAAATAGGGTTCGTGCTCAGAATTTGGTCGTGAACAAAATTTATCCACAACCGCTGATTTTCAGCGTGAGTTATTATCATGCAGTTCAAATCAATGTTGCAATAAACTTATGGAATGTTTGATTTTGAAAGGAGGTCCATGCATAGCAAACAATGTTGGAATTGCGTTTAGGGCGTATTTGAGTTAAAGGTTGTAGGTCGCCCCGCAACCAGATGGACTGACGACCTGAAGAATACAGCGGGTATTCGTTGGATTCGGAAGGCTCAGGACCGATTTGAGTGGCCCAAATTAGGGGAGGTTTATATCCAGCAGTGGACCTTTAAAGGCTGATAGATAGATAGAGTTAAAGCTACTCTCCCAGATCCTATTGTACTTTTTTTAATAACGGACACGGGTCTAGACGAAAATGTCGAATGATGCTAGGCTCCAAAAATCCAGCTAAATATTGACAGTGATCATGCATGATAGCAGGGTTTCCTTGTCTGATGGTTCAGTTACAACTCTTATTTCTACCGTATCTTTCACCGATGCAGGCTTCATTCCATTAATGGTCCATTACAGGCCACGTTTTCTCCTTTTGAGAAGTCTTGAAATATCTCCACCATACTTTTACAGTATGGTTTATGGACAACCCGAGAGTCGTGGGTTTTTATACCGTCCAAAGGCCTACCAGATAACCGTCTAGTGATAACAAACGACAACGATAGCTTTATGAACCCTCAGAACTTGAAGAATATCACAACCCAGCTCGGCTCGAGTCTCCCACATACAGTGTGAGGGGTGCTCGTCGTAGCCCACCACGCTGGCTAAGTGCGGATTGATAGACTTCACACACCTTCGAGAACATTGTTTTCCTTCACCGAAGCGAATGATAATTAACTTGTAATTCGCACATAACTATTTGAAAATTAGACGTGCGTGCAGGATTCGAACTCAAGTCCTCATGTTCGGGAGACCAACATTCAAACCACTAGGCTATCACTACTCGAAGAACGAAATCACTCATATTTTTTTCCTTTGACCATTATTACCATACACGTTATATTATTTAAAATCGGCTATTTAAATTAAAAAATAAATAATAAAACTCACCATATTGTTTAATTGAAAGTGTCAAGAGATCACACTACTAACTCGAATGAAGCTTCAAAGAAAACTGAAGATTTGATATGTGATATTCGAATTATATTAGCACACTGGCTTACCGCATGCCCCACTAATTCATAGCGTATCATATTTAACTAACGATCGGGTTCCTTGATTACCTGACAGGTATTCATTAGGTAGCAATGCACATATCTTAGTTACTTGGTACTGTCCATTTGTAATTTTTAACTACTTTATCGATTTCAATGCATATTCTGGTTATTGCAGCGCTTCAGATGTAAAGACGAGCGTTTTAAAAACGGGCGTGTAAAATATTTAATATTGCACACTAATGAATGCAGTGTTAACGTTAATTTCCGTTTATGTTGTCAAAATATATTTTATTTACCAGAAGATTAGTAGTAAAAGTATAGATAGGTAATTTTACATATCATAGATACGTATAGGTTAGGTTAGGTTAGTTAAGGACCTATCTAACGAAATTTGCACATTTATTTTGTTATAGAATATATTTAATGGGAGCTTTAATTTTTTTGTAGGTAAATATTGAATCAGTACCCATAAGTATATTTCATTATTTAGCTCGAATATATTCACAAAATAAAATACACCTACGTTACGTAATAGGAGTACGCAATGAAAATGAGTTATCGCTAGACAATGTAGCGAACATGTTATTCAAAATAGTTTTTTAAAAATACAATACGACGTCAATCTTTGATATCGTCTCAGAACTTGATTACTGAAAGCAGTTCTGATAGAGAAAGAAGAAATAAGTATTTGCTTGTTTGGGAATTTCCAAACAAAAGTCGTGTATTCATACATAATCAGACCGGTGAACTTACGTCAACGCTCGGTCGTCTGAACTAGCTCTTATAGTACTTTTCAGTATAATATTGCATTGCGAAATTAATTGCATTTAATTGTTAAAACGCTTAATGAATAGAATAATAAAAAACTTGTGTAATACATTTATAAATTAAATTATATGAATGCAAGTCAGGCAACAGACTTTAAAAAAATACAGTTATGTTTTACCTTTCATGGCTGTAGCTAGAATCGAATTTGAAGTAGGGTAGCATTGGTTACAGGTAGGGCGGAAGTAAAAAAATATTATATTAATCTGCCCTTGAAGGACGGGCTCCTAAATCGATAACTAAAGTGATATACATTCAATAGTTTTTTATTATAATAATTTATCTTAGTTTTTGGTATTTTTAAGGTAGGGCATTGCCCCACAATGCCCCCCTTAGCTACGGCCCTGATACCTTTGCAAATAAACTGAGTGATAAAGGACTCAGCTACCTAAGTATACCTAGGTATAGGTTTTAGAAAATATACTGACCTCGAACCAATCGAATTGTTTATTGAGATCAAGTGACTGTGGTCATCTTCGCAGTCTTGTGCTATTTA
>DWPA01006883.1:0-10697 GCA_018251375.1 Calpodes ethlius
ATTTTTTTAATTAGAAGGACGTCCAGATGGTATGGCCAAGGCTAACAGCACTAGGCTACCACGGATTATTTTAATCTTCTACTAAGTCTATGGTTTAAATAATACAGATTTTAGCCTACGTTAATTATCCTCACATGCATGCAATTGCAAATACTTGCACTAAGCAATGTTTACTTCGCTGCAGCGAAACTTAAATGAACAATATCAATCGCGCGGCGTAAGTTGTTTGTACGTGCATCCTGCTAGGATACCACACGCCATCCGTCTTGTTGCTACACTACACGCCAAACTTCGCAGACAGGTCCCAAGTGAATTTAGTCTGCGATATTCTTTAGGTACCTAGAATCATCTGTGGTGCGAGCTGTATTTACATTTATTAATTTAATGTACTTGTTATAAATTATACTAATTAAGTTATAAAATTAGCAATTGTATTGTAGTTCCTTGCTCTTTGAGGAGTTTCAAAATGTCTTGAACTTGACTTGGGTAGCGATTGTTCTGGAATACTTGTTACTTCATGCGACGTATTTCTGTGATGGAATATAGTTGTTTCACTCAATTAAACGTAGCTATTATATAAAAATAAACAACACGAATGGGAAACACACAGGCGAAGAAACTAAAGGTAGAAAGGTGAATGTTGTTCTAGACAAACAGATTTTTTTTCTAAAATACATATACTAACAAGGAGGGTAGTTACACGTTTTAAAGTATTTATCTTATACAAATATACTGTACAAATGCTGTACTGATTTTATAAGCTCTGTATGTTCTGCAAGTGAGTACAAAATTCTGTCATCCTCCTGCTTACCCTAAAACAGTTTTCTACCTATAATTTATTGTAGGTATGTAATATAATTTGCGAGGTAATATTAAAATAGTAAAATATAGACCATATATTGGTTAATCGTACTCGTAGTTCGACAATGATACAAATGTAAAACATACCTACATCCGAATTCCTTCCAACTAAAGCATTAGTACCGACAACATCAACATTAATACACGTTCAGGAACGTGCAATATTAAAGACCATTTCAAAGTTTGTTCCTGCTCGGTTAAGTCACTTATTTCTGGTTCGCTGCAACTTTATCAATGTCGGTACTTGTTGGGAGTACTCACGCCGGTCGTGTCCGGTGCCCCCCCCCCCCCGGCCTCTCGTCGCTGAATTTTCTCACCTCTCGTCGCACTCCTACTGGGCTAACTTTAAATTGTCAGCTGCAACTTCGGTTCCCACTTAAATGAGCTTTATTTGTTAGTTTAGTTTAGTAACTAACTTTCACAACAGTTGCATAATTCATTACCGCAAACCGTTATATTGTGTCACGAATGCTCGCCGCGTCATCTTAATATCGGTGCTCCAGGGACAACGTCGTTGTGGAATCGTGAAAGATCATAGTTTAAATCGTCCTGGGAGCAAAATATTTTAATATGAAATGAAGGTTGCGAGAGAAGCCGTTGTTCCGCCGGCATCTTGTTGAGCGTTATAGATCTGCGTACGTGTGTGACTAGTCCTAGGGGAACGTGATATTTGATTTCGTATACAGCGGTGATCCGTCACGCGCGGGTCTTCGCCTTCTCATACCTTATGGAAAATATCACTACAAGCGCACATATCATCGTCTATAACACGCGTGATGTAATAATATATTCGCGTCGCACGAAGCAGGAGACAAGGTATTCTAAGCTGAATTTTATGCTTCGTTCGTAATCCCCCCACACGATATATTCACGACGTCGCGAGCTAGCTATTGTTGAGGTTATTGTAGAAATGTATTATTTATGATGAATCTCGTCCGGAATAAATCAATATCTTGCTTTTATGCGGCGAGGATATAGATCATAAGTTTGATTGGCCTGAATCGGCCTCTACGACGCACAAGGTCTCACCTCCGCTCGCCACTCGATTGTGGGTCAATGCGGTACGTCTAAGTACTGACATATATCATGCGTAATAAGTCTCCTTTGTATTCCGAACAATACATACTGCAATCACCTATCTACAATCAACATACTCATTATGGAATGTATCCGAATCATGAAGATATTTATGCAATTTGAATAGCGACGTTATAATGCACGGTATTGAATATAGTGATTAAATACTTAATATTAAATAAAATATAAATATGGTTTTATACATTAAAAATGTGGTAACTGTCCTGTTCCCCATTGAGTTTCCTGGTCTGGAGCCAACTGTAAGTATAGATTTAGGTGATAATTGTCATAAAAATGCATTGCCATCAGAATTAAAGCAATGTGTCAAATTTCAACTTCATAGGATATGAGGAAGTAGTTTTGATTCAGTTTGCAAGATTCTACCCGACCAAACATCCTAACAAACATTGCAATTTAAATAAAAGCTTTGAAACCACATGGAATAAGACGATCTTAATATGGTTACTACCGGACAATGATTACGGAATTTATCATTATAGATGATTTGAATATTTTGCAAAAATAATCATATTGTTATCGTTAATTTGACGAGTTACTTTTCACCGTACTTAATGATTTCAACTGAACATTATATTTACTCATATTTCATATCGTTTTTCCATTACCACAAAATTAGATAACATCAGAGTTTTGAGAATAACTAGTATAAAATGACTCGTTATATTGGTTTTTATCGTTATATTAAGTGTAGTTTATTGTCATATATGATTCTAATAGAAATTATTTTACTTTCCCATAAATATTAAATCGCTATTTTAATAATAACAACGATATAACGAGTTTACTCATAACTATTAAAGGAACACATTAAATTCAAAGGTTTTAAATTATTTATTAGTACTTTATTATATTTTATTCTCCCTTAGCGTTTATTATATTTAACATGTTTGCCATGAATATTTATCACCAACCTCGAGTGGTCCATTCCTAATTTGGAATTGTCTACCTTGTTACATTTGATTAATTATAAGCTTAACTATTCGACATTTGTCAATGCGGTTTGAGAATAAATTATTACACATCACCGGGGCAACTATTGTGTGGGTTAAGAACTCACATTACGCCTTTTACGGCGGCTATTATTAGGCTGTGATTCTTAAAGAAAGACCCATTAGGGATTACTTTTACTGGTCGTTTAGAAGTGGGTCAGTGACCCGTGTAGGTTTCCGCGAATGTGGCCCGCCAGTCCCATTACCGCAACCGATCAAAGTCACCGTTCTTCACATGAGAAGCCAACCCTCAACGGGGTCCCTCTGCAAATCATGTAATATCCTTTCGTTTATCCCTAGTCTAACGTGTAACCATAAGTATACCAGCGATGTTGTGGAATCGAAATATTGGATCGGATATAAATATGTCAATTATATTTAGGTTTTTTCGGCTACGGTTATTGATACTGAAATATTACGGATCTTCAGTTTCGACTTCAATTTCAGGATATTTTCAAAATTATAAAAGGAAGATAATATAGTTATGATAATAACAAGGTAATAATTTCACTATCTTTATAGGTTATATGTTACAATATAGATCTAACTACATGTATGTAAAAACAACATAGTTTTATATTTATTCTTATATGCGTTCTGTAAATATTTGGGATACACCTATATATCGGATATCCGATCGTTTCGATTATGGTTATGGAGCTCCATAATATTGTTGGTATAAATGCTATAGGACCTCTATATATTGTGAATGGAATGTTTTATCGATTAGTTACTAGTAAGGAAAACGCTGGATCCATTTACAGCAACTATGACGTGATTTAGTTTTGATGTTATCTTTGTACTTATACTGTGTACCGACCTTGTTATTGTAAAAGATAAATCTAAAAAATACAAGTTATATTTTTCATTATACTTCAAAACATACAGAGAATGTTAAAAGCAATCAGATATTTGAGCCGTATACATGAAAAGATACAGGAAAAGGATTTTCATACAAATTTGACAGCGTATTTAAAATGATCCCTTAAAGGATACCTCATTATTTTTTTCTTTAATATTTACCTGCATTTTATCAAGAATCCCTTTGTATATACAAACATTCTCGCTTCATGACCCACCGCTTTTGACTCGGTACATGTAGCCAGTCAGTTTTGTTGCAAACATCGCTAGCCAAATAAATAAGCCCAGATTTTCACTCCAAAATGGGTAAAGCTCTTTGCTGCGCCGTCAGCAAATGATACACAAATATCGCCATAATTTTACCTTCACATCGTTAACACCGACGACGCCCAAAATTCCAAATTGTACCTTACCGCCATTTCCATGTGTACGGACGTCGTTCCTATGCTAAATAATTCTACATTGTCGTAATCCTCTGCCATTATAAATAGACACGTTTTCGTGCTACCGTATTCCAGTATAATATCCAATGTCAATATTTGGTTTAAGTTCAGACGATTGTGTAACTGTAATAGCGGCAGTATTGGTTATCTTTGAACGTGTAGCATCAGATTCATGCAGCGAAGTTTGCTAATGCGGGTCGGACGGTGCAAAATAATGTGCAACGTTTACTGTATTACCGTCCGCGGCTCAATTACTTACACGTTGGTGAGGCCGCAGCGAGTAACGGCTATGCCGTAGTTCCTCTTTGCAGTACAGTAAATAACGCGAATTATGCTCTCATTCACTGGAAAGCGAAACTAACATAAATAATACAAATTTATTACGTTTTTTCTATTCCTATTTCTGTTATACGTATAGGTGTAAATTTACGGAACTTGGAAGTTAGTGTACGATGGAAAAAATATTAATTTATTATTAATTAATTATTTCATGATTGATTTATTACAACTAGATACCCGCCTTGCGAAATTCGACCGTAATTCATGATACTAAAGGATTATTTTTTATTGACAATATTTCATATTAAAATATCTTTTCTGTTTGACTTTTAATTAGCAAAAGAGTTACATGTGTAGAATAAGTATATATTATGCGTGTGTGTGTCAAATGAATAGTAGAGATCATGTTTATTTTTATGCATATTGTTTGAAAATATAGCCTTCTACATGTAATTATTCTCTGCCAAATTTCGTACTCCACAGTTCGCGTAACTGTCGTAAAAAGGGGTGGAAAGTTTTTGCTTCACGTATTCATATATAGATAATCATTACAGCCCAGTTATTTGAATGTCTGTCTTATACAGAAGCGTGGTCGAATTTTTTTCAAATGTACCATACGTGGATTTGAAATGATTTATTAACCCCCAAGAAACAGAGGAGTGTGATATGTTCGAAGTGACGATTTTAGTATAATTGTATTTCGTATCTATCTGTCTTTTTTTTGTTTGAAACTTGATATCATCGGAAAGGTTCTTAACTAATTAACACGATTTGATTAGCTTGATTTAGGTATATGTATGTATGAATCTATGTGTGATATATCTATGTATGATCAAGCTGGTTTGATAATGAAGTTCCAGGATAGGAAAGGGAACTTCAAAATTGCTTACGCTAAATCCATCTTTTTTGGCCTCATTAGATCTGTCTTGACTAGCTCTGTTCCATTCACCTGACGATGAAGATCTGATGGTGGAAATGGAAGATTCTTGACCTAACCCTAGGATGCCTACTATTGAATCGAGTTTAGGCTCAATAGATGCGTCTGGCCTAGCTCTATTTATTTTACCTGATAAAGGCCTGCTTATGGAACTGTCTGATGCAACTGGTATACATAGTAATAATTCTATCGTTGTTTTTTATTTGATTGTGACGGGAGTTTCAAACTTTTTTCACTTATACATCAAAAGGACGTGCCGAAAAGAAGTATAAATTAAAGTACCTTAACAGATAACCATTCCTTATCTTAATATAACACATTTTAAAAGAAGAGCAGGGCGCAGTGCTGGGTCTTTAATTTAATTATCATTATGCGTTTTAAATAACCATTCATTTAATAACCCGTATGAAAAAATAATACGGTAGTGAAACGGTTTTTTTGTGTATGTGTAGTAGTACATATAAACCAAAGTAGCAATACGTCTGAAATTCCTGGGTTAGTACTTAGTACACGATTTTTATTTCAACAATATTGAAAAATCTTCTGGAATACTTGATTACCCGGCAAATAACAAATGTACGTTTGAGCACATTATGAAACGTGAGATATTACTTAAGATGAAACACACTCTTTAAAAGAGCCCCCCTTTTGTCTTCCGCAAAACCTGCTGCTTGGATATGTACCCTACTGTCTGTCTGTACGGCTAGACTGTTTATCTCAATAGATAAGCGTTACGCAGGAAGTGAATACAGTCGTACCTACATACATTTCTTCCCCTTTCGACAACCATCCCCTACGCCGTTTAACGTGAGTTAAAGTTTCATAATAAGCCAGACGTACATTTCGAATGGCGTAAATGAAAATATAGGCTAAGTAGTGTACCTTACTTAGCAGCTTTCCTTGATATAAATGGCGTTTTAAATGGACTATTGCTGGGAAAACGCGCATTGGTGTTCATCGAACTGCTTGGTTTTCTACTCTGTTCTTGTTTGAAATTATATTTACTTAAACTGCTATGATATGTTAATGTGTTGTGTTTTCGCAGTAGAAAAATATACACGTAATCCTCATGAATGAACGCAAAGTTTTCACGAGGGTAATTGTTGTACTTTTGCTGTTCTATTTATGAAATTGGTATTAACGTTATTTGTTTAGTTGTGTTTCAGATGAACCTATGAAATTGAATAGTGCAACGGAATTTGAAACAATATAATTTAAATAGTTTAATTTCAGAAGATTATTTTTAAGCTTCCTTGTATTAGTGGTTAATGAAGTTTGGATTTCAATTTAATCATACATTGATTAAACGACTAAGTGTATATATTCTGAATACTTATACATTGTCAGTAACGTAGCGGAACTTATTTACAAAGTCAAATGGGGAGATACCCAAGTTAAATATGGTTTTCGTTTCGGACGGTTTCCAATTTTGCTGATTGCACACGAGTAATTTCCGATGTCTGATGGCAATTTCGTTATCGTTTACCGAAGCATTCTGTTTTAGTTACTACCCGTATTACGTAGGTATGTTCCTAAGTAGGTAATTTTTAAGCAATTATTCGAAAAACTAAGACTATGGTAAGTGGCCACCGTCGCCCATGGACATCAGCTACAGTAAAGGTATCATCAATGCGTTGCCGGTCACGTAATTACGGAAACAAATAAAGAAACTTACATCTATCCAAGCTCGACTAACAATAAATTAAATATCAAAATCACGAATATCTTAATCACTTATGTATATTATACGATAATATATGTATGTATATTATATGATCAACGTCCTGTTCTAAAAATAAACTATGAACCTCAAATACAATCTGCTTTGTAATATTATTATTTGAATGCTATTTGAGCTTCTAAGTATTACACAAGGCCCTCCTTTAAATCACCTCACCCCACAACCCTTATCTAACAGCACCTTTTATATACCCTCATGAACGGTTCCTAATTTGCTATATACCTTTATAAAATATGACCAATCGTGTGGCACAATGGTTATCATAGCGGACCACCATTCGAAGTTTCCTGGGTTCGATTTCCAGTGAAACAGAAATGGGAAGAGATTTAATTTGTTCTCGGTGTCAGTTTGTGTTCCATGACACCCACATCACTATGAGAGCTATGATTATGTAATATTTAAATTATTATTTATTTAAATTTGTTGAAACTTTTTCGGTCTTTGGCATCCAATTTAATGTTTTGAATACATTAATGTACACATTTTATTTATATGCCTATTAAATAACAAGTTGAATGAATAGTTTTTCAAGATTGTGCAAATACATATCATATTGACATCATTTCACATATGTCAAAATTTCTCTTAAAAACTTGTATGAAACGTAATAATTGTTAAAATTTTTACTTTATCTAGGTACCTACGATAACTCGGTGCCCTACAGTACGCAGGTTTATTCGTATAGACAAAGAAATTAATTAAAAATGATGCGGGCGTTGTCGTCTCCATCGCAGCGCCCGCCATATCACGAGCAATGCGCGAACGTCTCTTTTGATTAACAGTCCTTTGCAAGAAAAACAAAACAGGAGAGTGGCGGGACGCGGTATGAAATGATATGAATTTAGATGCTAACATGTTTTCAACCCGATAGGCCCGATACAGTTTCACTAGGATCTTAGAACTTTAACGTCCACGTAACACATTTAAATACATGAACTCATTACCATTATAATCTGTCAGAACTATGTATAAACCAACCAATTTATGTGTGCTGATTTTATCTGGAATCATTGCACGCCGGTTATATAACGTTGTTTATTGTCAATGTCTTTTGTACTTAGTTACTGTTTTTATGAAATTGTTTTGTACAAATTCAATTCTATATTAATTGGTCTTATCCTATCAAAGTGTTGTTCTTATTTAGAAATCAGGTTTTGCAAATAATTCCTGTCGGAATTAAAACTCTTGCCAATTTATTTCTTTTACAAAAAGATAGCATTTAAAGCTCAAAAAAGATACATTACAGTTATATATTGTCTAAAACAAAGAACGTCATGTAAAAGCTATTTGAAAAGGGAAAAAAAATTTACACTACCCGGTATGTATGTTTGTAAAATCTAATATTAATTAGTTTGAATTATGAACGCGAGCAAGACATAGTGATAAGTTGGTTGTTCCAAGTAGTAGAACTATTTTGTTGAAAAATAATGTATTCTACATGACACCCAAGATTTATAATAAAGTACCAAAGAGCATACGGGTCATATCGGAACTTGATATTTTCAAAACAATGCTACAAGAGTTTCTGCTGGAAAAATATTTAATTATTTTTATTATGCTATACATTTCTATTTTATTTTTATTTACACTGCAATTCTAATCTAATATTGTGCGCTAATAATGCAGGACATTTTATTTACACTTATCTACTTTGTCATCTTTTGTTATAAACTTGTCCACAATAAATATGTTAGACTTTGACTTTGATAATAAAGAAGTGCATTTATGTGGTTATAGAATTTCCTATAAAATAAGGATGAAACGTTTATCTTAGTAAGGTAGTGCAGAATTTGCGTACCGCCTACGTCTAGCCGCCTTAATCCACTTTCATCCCTGTCGCAACCCTAATTCCTTCAGAAGCGGGTGCATAGTACTTATAATCTATATACATGTAAGAGAAAGTAAAGGAAATGTTCAAGTTAAGCAACTTAAACTACAATAAATAAGTAAAATAATACGGTAATGAAAGATTATTTGAAGAAATACTAGTTTTATACAATATATGTCGAGATAAAACAACGTAACTAAATCAAATGTAAGGTTAGAAGTAACTAAGTTATTGTTAGTGTTATTTTTATATTTATTATTTTTCTTCACACAAACTTGTGTAGGTATGGTAAACGGTTTATTAGCTACGAAAGGGGCAACGAAATTCTATTCGATCCCCACGAGACTGTTATGTACATTTATTTAGGATCCCAGTAGTCTGACTCGACGGTCTACATTCATGTAAGAACTAATTTCCTCAGTAAAAACTCAGTACACAAATATTTGTTATTACATTCTACAAATCAATTATATTGTATTTAAATGTCGTTAGATTTTGCATCAGGTTGCGACGAAATATAGCGCAATGCGGCGCGGTTGCCAAAATTAATTCAATAATCTTTTCTTAACTACCTCCCACCAAACATTGCTATATATCCATATTTTCTCATTCAATTGCATTAAAGAAATATGATAATAAATAATTATGTGGTAATGATATTAAGAAGATATGTAAGATTATCGTAATCAAATAAAGTAGTTATTTGGAAGGGTGGAAAGTTTTCGTTGTAAATAGTCCCTCTAATTTCTATTATTCTCAACAACGACCTTATTATCAATTCTCAAAATCAAAACCCCAGTAAATGAAACAACTAACACTGATAAAAGGACGGACACCATTAAATTTGAAGGCGAATTTTAAAACAGTCGAATTTCGTGAAACGTATCGAGTTAGCGAATTGTAAAGAAATATTGATCAGATATGTTGTACGCTGGAAGGTCGAGCGGCGTTCTCGCCCATTCGAAAGTGAAGGTTCTCCCTCGTTCACCACCCTCGCGCCCTCGAGACGCAGACCAAACCGCAGACGTCAGAGAAAGTGACGCCGGAGCGAATTCTGATGTAGTCTGTGTATGTACTGTGCTATGTTACGCTCATTTCAATTACTTGCTACATCCGCCGCGGCGCCGCAAACTCACATTTGTGCATATAGTAACAATAAGTATATAATATTCGGTAATATGGAGGTTCACGGAAATAATTAATTATTATCTTAATGTACATTACAGTATATTACAACATTCAGTCTTTGCATATTAGTATAATAATTGGCACATCGGTTGTCAGTCATATGAATTATCACATAGTCATTTTGTTCAAGCGACAGCAATGGCTTCTTTAGTGGGCACTGAAGTAAGTATTCAAGTTATTTATTTATATTTAAAAAGATATTACTCAAATTTCAGCAGAATTAATTGAATTCCACCATACACGTACCAATTTATAAAATAAATGTGTCCTGGAATCCGGTAATTTTACAACATACATTATTTTTTTCAACGCAGTCACTTATATTAGAACTAGCTGACCCAACAAAAGTTGTTTTGCCACATAAATTATTTCTAATAATTATAAAATTTAATAAAAATTATTGCGATAAGCTCAGGGAAATTATAATCGAAATAGAGTGAAAAATATTCACAAAAAGAAGATAATTAATTAG